>JAODAL010019887.1:0-70861 GCA_025379985.1 Phyllomedusa bahiana | reverse complement strand
CTGAAACCAAAAGTAGAACTTTTTGGTAGAAACACAACTCGCATGTTTGGAGGAGAGGAATGCTGATTTTGCACCAAAGAACCATACCTACTGTGAAGCATGGGGGGGCCAACATCAGCTTTGGGGGGTTTTTTTTCTTAAAAGGTACAGGACGACTGATCCATGTACTTGAAAAAGAATGGGGTCATGTATCGTGAATTTTTTGAGTGCAAACTCCTTCCATCAGAAAAGGAAATTTGAAGATAGACTGGCTGGGTCTTTCAGCATGACAATGACCCCCAGCACACTAAAGGGGCAATGAAGGAGTGGCTTCTTAAAGAAGATTTCAAGGTCTGGAGTGGCTGCCATCTTCCAATCTTAACCCCAAAAACCTTGGGGGTTTTGAAAGTCCCTGTTGCCCAGCGACAGCCCCAAAACACATTGCTTAGGGGAGATCTGCATGGAGGAATGGCCAACATCCAGCAACAGGGGGGTTCCCAACCTTGTGAAGACTTACAAAAAACGTTTTTGACTTTTGTTATTGCCAAATATTTACTTTTCCCCTATTTGCAAATAAATTCTTTTAAATAGACAACGAAATCTGGTTTTGTTTTTCATTTTTCTCTCATAGTTGAGGTCTACCTAAAGTCAATTCGGGCCCCCCATTTTTTTAAGTGGGAGAACTTCCCAAAATTTTGACCAAAAACTTTTTTCCCCCTGTGTATATATATCAATGAGGGGTGCTCACCTTATCTCATTGTCCTTAGAAGGCGCAACACTTACAGAAGTGATAATCAAATTAAAATTTGGAAAAGCCAAAAATTCAGTTCCAAAACCCCCAGAGAAATACAGATGCGGTTTTCCCCGAAATGCGATCACCCAAAAGATCAGGAAACAGGATTTAAAACCCACTTAATATTTAAAAATTTAAATTGTTAAAAAAAAGTAATGTTTCAGTTGGAAATCCTGATGGTGAATATTGTGAAAACAAAGACAGCTAAATGAGTTCTGTGAGCCTTCAACCCCCTGGATCAAAATAGAAATTCATCTTAAAGGGTTTTGGTAGATCTATTTTTCACCCCCCCTAAAATCCATAAGGATGTTAAAAAAAAACTCCAGGGTAGCCAATAATTTCAGCCCTAGGAAAGCTAAAGTACCTTTTCTTTTTTTGGAATACCCCCGGGATTATGCAAAAAAACATCATTGACATGACTTGGATTCTTTAATTAAAATCATATCCACCATTCTATGTGAACACAATTTTGTTCATCATTGTACAGTAATATAGATCACTCCAAAGGAGTAGAATGTATCTATAACAATCCACAAATCACAGACAAACAGGGTACTTTTCTCCTTGAGAGTCTGTGATTCATTTTAGAGAACAACTTCTTCACATACAACTACAAAACTTATCGTCAGCTATGAGGCACAGCAGTGGGAACCAGGGTGACCCCATCCCACACAAATTCATTCATGACTGCTTTTGAGGAGATCTATATCTGTAATAATGGTCATTATTCACCTAAAATTATTATTTATATTTGGGGTATAAAATGTACCCCCAATTACAGTAATACTTCAATTGAATTCCTGGATCTGGTAATCGCTAAAAGAAGACCCCTTTTATTCATCTATGTCTTTAACTCGGGATGCTAATAGTTTATCTTTTTTTTTTCAAGTTCTCATTATTACTAATGGAAGACAAACATTCCATATGAACAGATGAGGAGAAACTGGAAGAATTGCATGGAAAAGCAGACTTTCATGGAAAAAGTTGGAATTATTGGAGACAGGCTACAAAAAAAGGATACCCATCCAAAATTATTAGTAAATCTCCTATTCAAGTAGAGGCTAATCAGGTTCAGAACTCTCTATCTTTTCACAATAAGAGACATTTAAAGGGGTTGTCTCACTCCCAAGATTTGCATAAAACAAGTCACTTTGCAATATGTGTTTATTTAAACCCCATCCACCTATTCCTGATTGCCCCCTCTTGTTAGGTTATATCAGTCCCAGGGCGCTATAGTAAGACCTGTTCATCTCTCTTAAAAGGTGCCAGCACTGGTTGCATAATTACGACCCGGCTTTTATGAGCCTAGTAGAAACCCGTAAACACCCCTGAATTCGAATAAACCAAGAAAAAAAAGGACTGGGTGAGACCCAAACAATGTATGGGAAAAACTCCTTTAAAATTAATTTCATCATAGGGATTCCCCTTTTCATTATAAAAAAATGGAATATTTTAAATAAAAATTGGCCTTTCCTTTTTAAGGATCCTTATCTTAAACCTTTTTTTACAGAATACTTCTGGAATTATTATAGAAAAGCCTTTTTCTTTTAAAAGACATTTTATTTTTTGGGCCCTCATAAAACATCAACTGCACTCAAAGAATCCAAGTAAAACGTCAAGGTAGTTATGGATGTAACCACCAAAATAAGACTACTACCTTTCAGTCAACAATCATGAGTAAGGTTTTCATTTGAAACGTTGCCCACTTCCAAGTGATAAGGTATATTTAATTCAATGTAATTGCTGAAACAATATGTTGGTCATACAACTCAGGAACATCAATGTTACCTGTAATATTTGGAAAAATGTTTTTACTTCTTGGCTTTTTCAGAAAACCCGTGCTAAAAGAAACAGGAGATGTATAGAGCCCTTTACTAACGCGTAGATTTACAAGTCACTCTCATAATATTTTTGGGGGGTTTGAAAGAAGAGAGATAACTGATAATTGCCGAAAAATCAGCCCCTCACATAACTCATTGATCTGCTTATGTTTTCACTAGTTGCTTTCATTTGGTGCATTTGCATTGTGGTCTCCTTTGGTCCTTATGGGCTTCCGTACTCATCCACAATAGGGGGTACAGGAGAACAGGAGTGCATAGACTAACAGGGATGTCAGTGAGATTAGTGAATTGTTTTTCTGTTTCCTCCTTTGTATTGTTAATAAGTAGAGATGGGCGAATTTCTCAAATTTTGGTTTTTGCTACTTCGCCCGGGAATTTCCCGACAAAAAAAATTCGGTCCGAATTACTTGGGACGAATCACATTAAAAAACAGCTATTTCCAGGCTGCACAGAGCCTGAGGGTGCTGTAGAACGTTGTTGCCATGCTTAAAATGCAGAGGGAGCTTGGTTTGGTCTTCCAACAATGTTGTGTTTTAGTATGACACGCACATGACTGCCGCCGCTCTTAGAATCGCTTCCAATATAAATTCCCTGGCCACTCAAGAGGGCAAAACTGCCCAAAAAACTGAAGGGGGAATGTAGCCTGATAAAGTCATGGCAGCGACAGCTGGAAAAAAACAAGCTGAGAGCTCAGGTGGCAACATTAGTGACAGAGTGTGGAGGTGACGGCGATAGCCACAGCAGCAGCATGAGGTCAGACAGTGGCACAATGACAGAGTGTGGAGGTGGGTGGCAATACCAGTCCCTGGTAAAGATGGTTGTTGGCAGATGGAGAAAACTGTCAGCAGATGTGTGGCATCAGGGGGTGGCGGGCATCAGAATAGTGGCTGAGGCAGGTAGTTTAAAACCCAGACTCATTTCTCACAGTTTTGGTGTGAGGCGTCATGGCTGATGTAGTCTGAGCCTAAGGGCCCTTTGGGGTGTGTGGAAATCCTGGCCGATCCACGCCTGATTCATCTTGACAAAGGTCAGTCGTTCCAAAATTTCCCGTGGACAAGCGGGTTCTCCTTGGGGTTACGATGGCCCCCCGCCGCACTGAACACCCGCTCTGATGCCAAACTACTGGCCGGGCAGGACAGCTTCTCCACTGCAAACTCGGCAAGGTTGCGGCCACACACCCAAAGTTTGGCTGCCCAGTAGTCCGAGGATCTTCTAACTGGGGTGGCAGTGTGCTGTCCAAGTAGGCCCCCATCTGTTGGTTCAGGGTCTGCTCCAGGTCCTGCTGCTGCTGCTGGCGACTACCCCCCTCCTAGGAGGTGAAGGAGCTGCTCATCAGTGACTCCAGACTTAGGTTTGGGTTGCTGCTGATGGAGCTGGTACTGCTCCGTCCCCGTCCCCCCACCTTCCCCCAGCAGCCGCAGCAGCAGTACGTGAGCACTGAAGAACCCCCCGGTCAGACCTGTCAGAGGAGGAACGATGCCGCACATAGGCAGCGGCCAACTGACTACGGAGGATTTCCCTATAGTATTCGAGTTTGTCCTCCCTCTCAATAGCTGGAAAATAAGGCACCCATTTTGGACCGGTAGCGAGGGCCCAATAGGGTGGAGAGCCAGAAGTATCCCTCTGCCGGATGCTGACTTTTTCAGCTGTCACTAGCCAGGCAAAATCAGCATGCTGGGGGCCCATCTGCACAAGTGACTCTGAGGGGCCCCCTGCCTCCATCTCCACTGTATACTGACACGGTGTTTGCGGGTCATCTGCCTCGTCTTCCTCATCCCCCATCTACCTCCTCCAGCTGCTCCTGCTCCTCCTCTCTTGTCACCTGGGTAGAAATCCCCTAATTTCACCAGACAATGCTTCTGCTCCAATGTCCTCCTCTCCTCCTCCATTTCAGTCCCCACGGACTCATGTGGCGCGAGATGTAGTCCCCAAACGTCTTCAGTTCCCTGCCCAGACAGATTTTTCAGCTTTCGTTCCAGACATGAAGCAGTGGCATGACGTTAATCATCCCGTATTCCTGGCGACTGACAAATAACGTGGCCCCCTTGAAATGGCCTCAACAAACGGCAGGTGTCACGCATGAGCTGCCACTGGCTGACAACAAAGTTACACAGGAGATACTCCTGTCCCCTGGATCTTTCAAAAATGTTAATGGCCTTCTCTGTTTATACAGTCAGTACAACATGTTGCAGTCTGGAATTCCAACGGGTGGAAACATCGCATATCAGAGTGTGTTCGGGGAGGCCGTTCTGCTGCTGCAACTCGAGGGGGGTTTGTTCCTGGCTTTGTGGGAATGGAATGAAGTGAAAGGGCAAGTTTCCTGGCCAACTTCAGAATCTTCTGAAGATCGGTGGAAGACTTCAGGAACCTTTTCAACAACCAGATTGAACACGTGCACCATGCAGGGCGCATGGCCCATCCCTCCTCGGTGCAGCGCGGACACCATGTTCCTCCCATTGTCCGTCACCATGGTTCCGATTTGCAGTTGGCGCGGAGAAAGCCACACATCGATTTCTTGCTGCATGACACGGAGCAGTTCCTCCCCTGTGTGACTTTGTTCGCCGAGGGAAAACCCGGGTGTAGAACTGCGTGACACCGCTGTGTCCTACACATGTGGAATGATGGAGCAGAACTTGTGGAGGCTGAGATGGTGGTGGTGGTAGAAGAGGAGGAGGCGGACATTGGCGCAGGAGCCGCAGTTTGACAACGTGGAGGAGAAAGCGACTTTCTCCTGTCCAAGTTGTTGGTGTGCCTGGGCCGGAAGCACATTCACCCCAGGGGGGCCGTAAAGAACATGTACTGGCCCTGACCGTAGTTACAGCCAGACGTCGCGCTGCCGTGCACCTTGGAACAAACCGATAAGTCAAGGATGGCCCACCTTTTGTTCTACATATTTATGAAGTGCTGGTACTGCCTTTTTTGGAAAAGAAATTCGGCTTGGAACTCCCCATCTCGGCTCGGCACAAGCCATTAGTTCTCTGAATGGTGCAGAGTCACCATATGGAAAGGGAGGGACTGCAGTACCACCAACTTGGACAGGAGTACGGTCAGCTTCTGAACCTTCGGTTGGTTGGACGCATTCTGTTGTCTCTTTGCAATCGCCTCGCTGAACGACTGCTGGCGCCATGAGTAGCGGGGAGCAGGAGCATCTGGACTGGGAGATGATGTAAAAGAGAAAACAGTCCCTTCTGCAAAAGGTAGTGGAGCCTGGACTGGCTGCAATGGCTTTGCGTGCCACTGGGCGCTGCTGCTGCTGCTGCTGTTGCCTGCGGCGGCAGGATGGTCCCCACATCTGAGCCACGTTTCTCCCAGGCCACCGGATGGGGAAGCTGCAAAGTGTTGACCCAGGGACGTGGTGCCTACGATAGCTACCTGGCCACGCTTCATTTATGCCTACATATTCTACATATACCCATATTGGCTCCTCCGGTGGGCCTTAGCAAAAGAACTGCCACACCGCCGAGTATCCGGATTTTACCGTCAATGCTATGCACTGAGTGACTACTGCCGCCGCTGCCTCGCTGAGCCCCTGTTTCCGCTATTTCTTGGACCTGCGAAGCGAGTTTTTTACCCGTGGCCGCTTAGCTCCCGTTCTCACCCTGCTGCTATCCTGCTGACTCACGGCCACACGACCCACTTGCTGGCTGCGCCGCTGCCTGACGCGCAAGCTGACGCCTCTTCTCCTGACGATGATGAGCCTTTGCCTCACCCGGCTCCCCAAATGTGGTCGGCTACATCATCATTATTTGTGTTTTCATTTGTCACTGGTTTTCCTGATCACCGGTCTTGGTATGCAGAGGCTGACCCCCCACAACATGATCTCCCATGCCACTCTCAACATCTATACTTTGCCGCCTTTCTGCAAGAAGCAGGGATATTGGGCCATTTCTTCGCTGCCAAGTAGCTGCTGACTGCCCTCCTAAATTGTTCATCCTCGCTATATAGTGGCGGGTGAGCCCCGACCACAAAGTAGATCTCTGCCTGAGGGAACCGGATGCGACACAGGCGGGTTGAGGCCAGGTGGGGGGCCGCTGACCCCCTCCCGGGCCATGCCAACTAAGGGTTGTGTCTGACGTTCCCACCGACTCTTGGCTGGGGTTGTTGATGTCATTGGGAGGAAGTGGATGACCTAGTCAACCAATCAAGAACCCTTGGGTTGCTGAACAACACACGGCCGCTAGTGACAGCGGCAGTTGTGGCCTCCCGAGTGACCCCTGCTGCGACGTCCCCTTGCTGTGCTGCGACCTGGGCCTGGAATGTTTGTGCCTCTGCACTCGCAGGTGAAGAGCCTGCCACCTCTCTGTCTGACTACTGTTTGTTCTAAAATGTACAGACACTGTTTGATGAGAGTCTTATATATGATAAATACACCCCTGTATTTGACTCCCAAAAGAACCCCACTAAAAAGCTTGGGTAACCCTTGGATAAAAATTGCGCTCCACAAATGGGCAGGAAAAAATTGATTGTATGTGCCGTTTAAAAAATCTGTGTATTTACTGAATATAAAAGCACAACAGGCTTAATTAACCTTCGGATATGAATTATGCTTTCAGAGTTTCTTCTGTGGTGGTGAAAAAACAAAGTTTCTTTTACTGCAGAACAACGCTTAATTAACCCCTGGATGTAAATTGCGCCAAACAATTGAGCAACCACAAACTAATAAATTTGTATCGTGTTACAATGGCGTGTTTTTTTTTTATGCTACACAACAAGAGAAAGAATTGTAATTCACCTCCGCTTGTGAATTATGCTACAGGAAAAATGTATTTTTTGGCGGTGAAAAAGACGGTTTATTATAGTCACCACAGCAGAGAAACAATGCTTAATTAACTCCTGGATGTAAATTGCGCCAGCAATTGAGCAACCACAAACTACGAGCTTTGTAGCGTGTTACAATGGCGTGTTTTTTACGCTACACAACAAGAAAAAAAAATTGTAATTAACCTTCGCTTGTTTAATTATGCTACAGGAAAAATATATTTTTTGGCGGTGGAAAAAGACGGTTTTATTTTAGGGGCACCACAGCAGAAAAAAACAACGCTTAATTAAACCCCCGGATTTTAAATTGCGCCAAACAATTGAGCAACCACATACTACGAGCTTTGTAGCGTGTTACAATGGCGTGTTTTTTACGCTACACAAGAAGAGAAAAAATTGTAATTAACCTTGCTTCTGAATTAAAGCTACAGGAAAAATTTATTTTTTGGCGGTTTAAAAAGACGGTTTATGTTAGTCACCACAGCAGAAAAAAAAATGCTTAATTAACCCTTGGATGTAAATTGCACCAAACAATTGTGCAAGCACATACTCCGAGCGTTGTAGCGTGTTACAATGGCATGTTTTTACGCTACACAACAAGAGAAAAAAATTTTAATTAACCTTCGCTTGTGATTATGCTACAGGAAAAAATGTATTTTTTGGCGGTGGAAAAAGACGGGTTTTTTTTTAGTCACCACAGCAGAGAAACAATGCTTAATTAACTCCTGGATGTAAATTGCGCCAGCAAATTTAGCAACCCAAAACTACGAGCTTGTGCGGTGTTACAATGGCGTGTTTTTTACGCTACACAACAAGAGAAAAAATTGTTAATTAACCTTCGCTTGTGAATTATGCTACAGGAAAAATATATTTTTTTGGCGGTGAAAGACGGTTTATTTTAGTCACCACAGCAGAAAAACAAAAGCTTAATTAACCCCCGGATGTAAATTGCGCCAAAAATGAGCAACACAAACTACCGGCTTTGTCGCGTGTTACAATGGCGAGTTTTTTACACTACACAACAAGAGAAAAAATTGTAATTAACCTTCGCTTGTGAATTATGCTACAGGAAAAAGTATTTTTTTGGGGGTGAAAAATACGGTTTCTTTTTGTCACCACAAAAGCAGAACAACGCCCTTTAAATTTAAACCCCGGATGTAAATTGCGCAAAAGAATTGAGCAGCCAAAAATGAAGTAGTATTTGTATTGTAAAAACGCTGTTTTTCTAAAATTTAATACAACAGGAAACAGGCTTAGATCACCCCTTTGGGTATTCAATGTGCTGTGAGCAGACAGCATTAAAATGTATATGCAGCTGCACTGGACACACACTGGACTTCAGATCCAATAACCCCACAAAATCAGAAATAGAACGTTAGGAGAAGCAGTCTCTGAGACAAGCTAAGACCCCCCCAAAAATTGCTGTATAAAAATCAGTTCTTCAGTTTAAAAGCTATTCATGAAAGCCGCGGCAGCACCTTCCCTAGTCAGTACAGTGAGAGGAGTGTGAGCTCCCAGCATCGCGCCCGGACTTATAGGCCGTGTTCACACGGCTTATTTGTCCGCGGATTGGCGCCGTACTCCGCGCCAGATTTGCGCTGCAGTACGGCGCCAATCCGTCGGAGTCATTACGGTAATCCACTGCTCTCATAGCACATTATTTACGGCGCGGACGCGCCGTAGATAATGCACTGTCTGTGGGGCCGGCGGGCTGCTCCCCCGCCGCGATCCCATCCCGCCCGCGTCCCGCCCCTTATTCACGCCGGATTTGTAGCGCAATGGGGGCTCTCAAAATCCGGCGGGGGAATAAGCCTTTGTGAACGGGGGCCCAAATATAGTGCGGTGACGGTACAGAATCCGCCGGACTCTGATTGGTTTTCATATCTGCAAATGTCATGCAGGGCTATGCCCTTCTTTTTTTGCCCCATGTATGCCATGTGCTCGCACCCATTTTATCAATCAAAAGCACACTTCGTTACCGAAGCCCCCAAAAATTTGACTTCGTTAGAACGAATTTTTCCTGAAATTCAAAAAACGAATTCCACTTTGTTGAATCAATTCGCCCATCTCAAGTAATAAGATACATTTAGTGGATGCATTTCCATGTCAACAGGTCGCAATCAAGTGAGACTAGTGCAATCACACTGTCACGGACACCCCAGCAACCACAGTCCCGGGTCGCAGGCGCGCCCGTTCCCTGTTCCGGGGAAAAGCCCGTCCCGCCGTTGGACTGGGGGTTTCGCTGTGTCCCCGGCCCTGTCAGGTTAATTACCGGCCCGGCCCCTGCTCGTTGGCCCCATCCCCCGGGCGCGTGGCTCTGCCCCAGGGGCGCGCGCGCGGGCGTTTGTTTTTTAAAAGGGGGAAGTGCGCCGGTAATTTTGTCATTGCCGGGCCTGCCCTTTTTAAGTCCGGTTTCCCTGGCGGTCCTCGCCGGTACTTTGGTATGTTCTTGGGAGAAAGTGTTAGAGAGTTCCTGTTTCCCTTTACCGTTTTTTTTACCGACGTCCCCTCGTTTACCGATACGAACCAGAGCCGCCTGTCCTGACCCCCCTACGTGTTACCTTCGAGCCTGACCCACCTGCCCTGCCCCCTGCCTGTACCTGATACGGCCGTCTGCTTTCCCTGTCCTCGTCCCCTTTGGCCGCCCCCACAGGAAAGGGCCCCCCCAGTGGTAGTGCCTGGTGGACTCCCCCCGCAGCAAGACCATGGTTTGCGGCGAGCTCGGTTTGAATTTCCGGGACCCATTAGTTTTCCACCCCCTGGTGGGGGCTTACCCCATCCCCTGGGTGGTCCAGTGGATAAACCACCGCTGTTACAGTAGGATCCGGCTGGACCCCGCAAAGGGTGTGTTACCCGCCTGGCGGATCTGACGACCGTTGTTGCCCCCCAATCACAGAATCGGAACAGGCACAGCCTTACCCAGCTATTCCCATTTTTTGCAGAACTTTTACCATCCGCAGCAGAAACCCTCCCCCAGTTCCGCGGTTTTTTCCCCGCCCTAGGTTCCTGTGCTCTGGGGGCCCAAGTTTGGCTGTCGCCCCCTTAAATTCGACGGGCCCCGAAATTTTTGCAGGGGGTTCTTAAACCCCAATGCTTATGCACGGGAGCTGAGGGCTGATCAGTTCTGTCTGAACCTCGAAGGTGGTTTCGTGGTCCCCTCCTCTGGGGAAAGCCTTGGCAGGGGCCCTACCCCCCCTATGGGACAGAGACGACCCAGTGAGGCGGTTTCATCGTTCCTCGTGGTTCGCGTTTGTTGAGGAACCAGCCCGGGCATCCTCCGTGAGAATCCCTCCAAAAACCTCGCCAGGGGGACTGTTGTAGGAGACTACGGGTTTAAGTTCCGTACTGGGGCCTCGGAACTGTCAGGAAAGAGGCCGCCTTGTGTGCTACCTTCAAAAAAGGGGCTCTAAAAGCCGAGTTAAAGGAGTCTTGGCGCCGAGCCTCCTTTCCCTCAGTGATCTGTCGGTTAGCGACCCGATTGATGTCGCTTCATTGAACGGGAGGAGGAGCTTCAGCAAGGCGCCGTCAGCCCAACCTCGCGGTTTCCTCGCCTGGCACCGGTGTTAGGGGCCCTCCTGCCCCACAACCCCCAACACCCCCGACGACCCCATGCAGATTGATGGGCTCGCCTCTCTGAGCAAGAATTGGCCCAGCGCCGGCAAAATACTTGTGCCTCTACTGTGGAGCCCAGAAAAATTTTTTGGGGGAATTGTCCCAAAAGTCCCAAGTGCGGGAAACTCCCGACCCAGGATCTTTGGGGGGGATTCTAGGTGCAAACCTCCTCCTCTCCCGCTGTTTATGCCCCCTGCAGGTGTGTCAAGGGAATGGATCACATTCCAAGTTCCCGGGGTTTCTGGATCGGGTCCGCGGGGGAACTTATACTCGTCCCTAGTGAAGCAGTATGGCTTCGGGGGAAAGCCTGGAGAAAACCCCTTTTCATCTCATTGTCGCGGGGGAGTGCTTTTCGACACCCTGTTTTTCACAAGCCCCTGTCCCCCCATGTGGGGACGGCTAAAAAAAAAAGTCTCCTTTACGGGTTTGCTCGCTCTTTGTGGCGATCCTTCTCGGACTCAATGGCTGCGGCTCCACTCTCCTACCCTGGATGGTCTACTGGGGAGGTGATTTGTGGGGGGCCAACTGTCGGGGCGTTGTTTTGGGGGCACCTGCCCCCGCAGTTCCTGTTCGCGTACCTTCAGGAGCCGTTGCCCGGGACCGCCCGAATATTTTGGGGTACGCCAAAGTGTTTCTGAGAGACAAGCTGGAGTCTTCCTCCGCATTGCCCCATTGATTGCCAATCGACTTCTGCCGGGTGCCAGTCCTCCCCCGGGGGGAGAGTCTTTCCCCTGTCGGTTTTGAGACCCCAAACATGTCCGAGTACATCCCGGGAATCTCCGGAAGGGGTTCATCCGAAAGTCTCGTCTCCCCCCTAGCGGGGGTTCTTTTGTGAAGAAGAAGGCGGTAATTGCGGCCCCCGCTAGATTACCCGGGGGTTGAACAAGTCACGGTTTAAAGAACCCTTTCCCTTGCCCCCTGATCAATGAACTGTTTTGATCGCTTGCGGGCGCCAAGATTTTTTCCCAAATTGGATCGATAGGGGCTACAAAATTTGGGCCGAATCCCGGGGGGGAAGAAGGAAGACGGCCCTTTTCACCAGGGTGGGCACTTTGAGTATTGGTGATCCCTTGGATGTGCAATGTCCCGCCCTCTTTTAGGAGTAGTGAAGAGTCTTCAGGGACCTTCCCCACCCGCGTGGTGGTCTCTGATGACATCGGTGTTCTCTCCTGACCCCGAGACCCAACCCCAGCCATGTTGTAAGTACTGAGACGTTCCCGGGAGAACCCATGTATGCAAGTAGGGAAGTGCCCCTTTTCCTCAGACTAAAAAGTTAATTAGGGGTGTGACATCTAAAATATATTTTGAAAAAGTAAGCATAGGTTTCACACTGAAAAGGCTAGCATAAACTAAAACAAAAAAAAGTGGCACAAAAAACAAGTGGGAAACATCAAGGTTATAGGGAAAATTGGAAAAGATTATGCTAAGGAAAATATGAAAAACCCGGGATCTTAGTTTCAGTTTTTATCAAAGATTGTTTAAGTCACCTCCCAATGCGTTTAAGGGGATCCCGAACAGGTGATCCCTAACCCCTAACATGTTACCCCCTAGTAGTCCGTTTCAGACTAGAACATCTCAGGTAGTTGACAGGAACTTGCAATTGAAACTATCCTGCTCTGGTTTAAAAGAGGCAGCAGAGTGCAGCAAGCCAATGAGATTGCCATTTCTCAAATAGACTACAAAAGTTAATTAGGCTGTGCACATCTAAATATATTTTGAAAAACGTAAGCATAGGTGCACACTGAAAAGGCAATAGCATACATCTAATACAAAAATCAGTGGCACACTAAAAACTAAGTGAAAAAATCAAGGTTATAGGAATATTGGAAATGCTTACTGCTAAGGAAAATATGAAAAACCTGGGACTCTTAGTTTACAGTTTTTGATCAAGATTGTATTAAGCTCACCTCCCAATAGCGTCTAGGGGATCCCAGAACAGGTGAGTCCCTAACCACTAACATGTTACCTCACTAGTAGTCCGTTCAGACTAGAACATCTCAGGGAGTGACAGGAACTTGCAATTGAACTACCCTGCACTGGTTTAAAAGAGGCGGCAGAGTGCAGCAAGCCAATGAGTTTGCCATTTCTCAAATAGACTACAAAAGTTAATTAGGCTGTGCACATCTAAAATATATTTTGAAAAACGTAAGCATAGGTGCACAATGAAAAGGCAATAGCATACATCTAATACAAAAATCAGTGGCACACTAAAAACTAAGTGAAACAACAAGGTATATAGGAATATTGGAAATGCATTACTGCTAAGGAAAATATGAAAAACCTGGGATTCTTAGTTTACAGTTTTTGATCAAAGATTGTATTAAGCTCACCTCCCGATAGCGTCAAAGGAATCCCAGAACAGGTGAGTCCCTAAGCACTAACATGTTACCTCACTAGGAGTCCGTTCAGACTACAACAGCTCAGGGAGTGAGAGGACCTTGCAATTGAACTATCCTGCACTGGTTTAAAAGAGGTGGCAGAGTGCAGCAAGCCAATGAGATTGCCATTTCTCAAATAGACTACAAAAGTTAATTAGGCTGTGCACATCTAAAAATATATTTTGAAAAACTAAGCATAGGTGCACACTGAAAAGGCAATAGCATACATCTAATACAAAAATCAGTGGCACACTAAAAAACTAAGTGAGACATCAAGGTATATAGGAATATTGGAAAATGCATTACTGCTAAGGAAAATATGAAAAACCGGGACTCTTAGTTTACAGTTTTTGATCAAGAGATTGCATTAAGCTCACCTCCCAATAGCGTCAAGGGGATCCCAGAACAGGGTGAGTCCCTAACCACTAAATGTTACCTCACTAGGAGTCCGTTCAGACTACAACATCTCAGGGAGTGACAGGAACTTGCAATTGAACTATCCTGCACTGGTTTAAAATAGGCGGCAGAGTGCAGCAAGCCAATGAGATTGCCATTTCTTAAATAGACTACAAAAGTTAATTAGGCTGTGCACATCTAAAATATATTTTGAAAAACGTATAGCATAGGTGCACACTGAAAAGGCAATAGCATACATCTAATACAAAGTGAGGTAACATGTTAGTGGTTAGGGACTCACCTGTTCTGGGATCCCCTTGACGCTATTGGGAGGTGAGCTTAATACAATCTTTGATCAAAAACTGTAAATTAAGAGTCCCAGGTTTTTCATTATTTTCCTTAGCAGTAATGCATTTCCAATATTCCTATATACCTTGATGTTTCACTTAGTTTTTAGTGTGCCACTGATTTTTGTATGGGAGCATCACCGGAGGACCTGAAGCACCAGAAGCACCATGGAATAGTAAGTTAACCCCTAAAATGTCATTAAAACTTTAATTTTAACCCCAACATAGGCCTCAGATGGGACATCAGACCCGTAGAATAGGTTAGGGTCAATGTTTTGGAGATTTTCAACTAAATTGTATCCGGGTGGACTTCAATCAAATCGTTTAGCTTTTGGTTGAATTTGACATTGACCTGAATCTGAAATACACCACTATCTATAATAATGCTTATGCTAGAATTGCTAGTCATTGTTGAATTTGGTTAGTATCAATCTTCACACTGGAGTGGATTCTGAAGTTTACATGGAACACAATGCTTTTAATTACATCATGCTCCCTGCTGAAATTATTGAATAATAAATAAAAAAATTAGCAGTGACTAGTATCTTATTTTTTAATTAACCCAAATAAGTAAATGGCCCCATTACTGAGTGACCAGCTGCAAATTCAGCTTCAAATGGGTTGGTGATGGTATTTGTTAATGTTATGTCAAAACTTGGGCTTCATGGATGATACGCTGCTCATTGGTGGCCCAGTCCAACATAAATTTTTGACGTAGTGTGTGTACATGTCACAGTATTGATTTATGTTCAATCAGTAAATACATTTTCATGATTCATTTATTTAATAGTTCCATATTTTAGCACCATGAACAAACTGATTATCATTACCAGGACTGGTTATTAGTAACGATGTATGGGAAATTGTTATGTCTGAAGCTAATTTTATAGATTTTATAGATCTTTGTTCTTTATATTGACTGCAGTTTATTTGTAAAAATTGCCAATCAGAAGACCAACCAGCCTGCAATTTACTTGTGTAGACTAATTAAATGTTGTGTATATAATTGTATTATATTACAATTTACCTCATAATATTGCATAATCTGTGTCTAAAAAACAGAAATGGAAGGAATATTTATGAAGGGTAGCTGGCAGCACTAGACTGTGGCTAATATTTTGGGTAAAGTAGTGTACTACTGAAAGTTAAAGGGGTTTCTCTATATTTATAAATGGGACCTACACACATAATGAGAAGGGAGGTCCGTGAACTCTGGCCAGCCTGTTGAGGTGCCTGCTGACTGCTGTGTCTCAGTGGAGAAAGAATTCAGGTGTAAAAGCGCCATTTTATGTAACTTATGGAAATGGTTGAGTAAACAAGCTTGAATATTTCCATGTTTCCATGTTTCAAAGGCTTATGTGCCAAAATTATAGTGTTCCTCCTAGAAGAAATGCCACTAGGAGAAAATATCTTCTTGATGACATGGTACAGGATTTTTATGTTGAATTTTATCAGAAAAAAAAAACCTTTCAGTATACCTCAATAATATATTGTAATTCCACAGAAGTAAAATATAAGCCCATAGATTTCTTTGAAACTGATATGACTATGTGCATGCGGCCATAATCTCTACTCCCTTCCCAGTACCTATTATGGAGTGAGCTGAAGAGCAAAGATGGACTATGTATATATCTAGTTTTTCCACATATTCCACATGTGCATGAGGAAATTCTCCCAACATAAAGTCCAACGTGCCCATAAGGTATAAAAACATACATAATGACATATCTTCAGGTGATATGTGTCACCTTACCTTTTGTTTTGAAAAGTGTAATTGTCTATCGCCTTCCAGTACAAAGTAGGTAAATGGGTGATGTATCCAACTACACTATATGGAAAACAGTAACATATATTGGGGAAAAGATGTTTGAAGATGTCATGATGATTCAAGGTTTAAATGAACTTAACACTACTTCAAGTAGATGGTGTTTGAGCCACCTTGAGCTTCTTTGAATACATTTAAATGTTAGTGGAGCATTGATGACTTATAACTAGTGATGAGCGATTGTGTCAACTATCGTTATCGATTCGATAGTCGATATCGGCAATTATCAAGACTATTTCCGATAGTCGATAATAGATTATCGCCAATGACCATTAAAGTCTATGGGAGAGGAACAACACCTTCATTCTTACACCCAAACAGGGCTGGAGAAGCTGGAATTAACATCCACAAGAGTAAAATAGATACGTGCTACATCTTAGGCAACACGATTAGGCAACAAGAGTCACAGAAAAAAAGTCACAGACCATTCACTATCCCTGTCTTGTACCACAGCATGACCCTTAAACCTGCATGATCCACAAATTAAAAAGTGCCAGAAGACAGTATTATTTGAACCATCATTTTACTTGAACTGGACTTTGAATATCCCTGTCCTGGAACGCAGCATGACCCTTAAACCTGTCTGACCCACAGATTAAAAAGTCCCGGAAAAAGGAGTCTTTCAACCACCATTTTAGTTGAACTGGACATTGACTAAACCTGTCCTGGGCCACAGCATTAGCCCCAAACCTGCATGATCCCCAGATTAAAAAATGCCGGAAAAAGGAGTCTTTCAACCACCATTTTAGTTTCACTAGACATAGACTATCTCTGTCCTGGGCCACAGCATGAGCCCCAAACCTGCATGACCCCCATATTAAAAAAGTGCCGGAAAAAGGAGTCTTTGAACCACCATTTCAGTTAAACTGGACATTGACTATACATGTCCTGGACTGCAGCATGACCCAAAAACCCACACAGGTGCCCTTATGGACCATCAGCAGAAAATTTCTCAATAAGAAATAAACTATATTAAAAACAACTTGTTTTCCATTACTGCTGCTGCTAGAGCTGATTGCCATTCTACTGGTGACATTGTTTCACCGTGACATTAAAATGTGAAGCAAACAAAACAAATGTCCCCAGTAGGTCAACGAGGCCTGTCTGAAAATCCTTCATTCTACTGTCAAGTGAGTTGGAGGAAATTACTGGTCAAGGCGGGTGAAGCTGTAAACGTGGATCACGCAGGTTCAGCTAGCAGGGCTGGACTTACAGTGGGTGTGGTGAGAGCAAGGGCTGGCGTCCGTCATCTATAAACACGCAGGTTCATCTAGCAGGGCCAGAGTTACAGTGGGTGCGGTGAGAGCCAGGGCTGGTGTTCGTCATCTATTAGCATGCAGGTTCAGCTAGCAGTGCCTGAGTTACAGTGGGTGCAGTGACAGCCCAGGCAGGCGTCCGTAATCCAAAAAATGCCCTTATGACGCAGCATCGAAAACAGTCGTGCTGAAGCAGAGTGCGGAAGCGGAAGAGTGAGCTCAGACCTCCAGCCTTCCTCAGTACACAGTCAAAACCTGGGTAGCGCTAGAGAAATTTCTGTCTCTACGAGAGCGCTTGCCCCTCCGTATGAGTGCGGACCAATTCAGCTTCACTTGGAGATGCTGGTGGTTGACGCTCCTGTTTCACCCAGGTGCCCTTTTTCTTGGCATTCTTTTTCTCATGTTACTCAACGTGTTGGAGGAAATTGTCTCTATTCTTGGGGTGGCGAATGTGCTCCATACACCTTGTCCTCTGAATAACCTATATCTGTTCAAGTCTTCCTGTACCTCCTTGTACAATTCAGAGGAATATTTGTATCAGCTATTTTGTACATGAAAGATTTTAGTAGTTTAATTCTAGAAAACACATTTTTAAAATAGGATGTATTAAATGGGTTCTCTCACTACAGGGATTGCTAGCTATGTTAAAGATCTTGAAAAAACAAGTCATTTTGCAATATGTGTCCATTAACAGTGTCCTACCTATTCCTGTTTTTGACAGCACCATCACCCTTGAGCCACTCTTGACAATTGTGAAGAACAAATGTCTGTTAGAAACCACATTTTTTTAGAATAGGACCTGTAGTATTGCTGCATTTCAAAGCAGCATGACCCAAAAAAATTATAAAAATGACTTCTCAGCCACTGTTAAAAATTGTGAGGGAGAAATGCCACTTAGAAGCCACATTTCTGTTCCAAAGGACCATGATTATAGCTGTATCTCACAGCAACATGCCCCCAAAACCATTGACAATGTAAAAAATTCTAAAGATAAAGTGAGTAAATGGAATACGTTTTTTTCATGAAACCTTGGTGTCTTTTACAGTCTCCTCACCGCAAAACCAGCAAAATGAACTTTTGGGAACTGAGAATAAAAATTGCAGTAAGAAATTATAATTTTAAAAAAAAAGTTTTCAAGAGGACCATTTCTTTTGGAAGAGGAATGTGAAGTAGACCGGCAACTAATCGGGGACCTCGGCAATTGGGGCCACAACATCATCAGAGATCCACGCCTGATTCATCTTGATGAAAGTCAAACGATCCACATTATCTGTGGAAAGCGTTTGTCTGTAATGACTCCTCCAGCTGTGCTGAAGGTCCGCTCAGATATGACGCTGGCTGCTGGGCAGGACAACACCTCTATGGCGTGGCGAGCGAGCTCGGGCCATTCGTCCATTTTGGATACCCAGAAGTCTATTGGGTCCGGAACACATACAAAAACATCGGTGTTGAGACGCAGATAGTCGTGCACCATGATCTTAAGCTGGTCTCTGTGTGTTGGATGTGTGCCCTGCATTGCATGCGTTGGTGAGGTGGTAAATAAAGATTGCCAGAGGTCACCCATTAGGCTTCTGCCACCTTGCCTGCTGCTGCTGCTGCCGCTACGGCTACTTGGCACTCTACTGCTGTCACGTTGCTGATGTTGTTCCACCGTGACATTTGAAGAACGTGAATCAGACGCAACAGATGTCTCCAGTTGATCAATCAGCAAGGTCTCCATTTCCTGCATTTTACTCTCTATTTGGGTGGGTGGAAGGAAAGTGCTGAGTTTTGTTTTTAAACGGGGAACCAGGAGGGTGGCCACCCAGTAACTGTTGTTCATTTTGATGGCCTTAATGCGAGGATCATGTTGGAGGAAATGGAGCATCCAAGCACTCATGTGAGAGATGGAGCCTTGATTTCCCAAGCCTCTGGGTCGAGGGGCACTAGCAAACTGATCTTCCTCATCTTCCTCCTCCGCCTCAAAGTCGCGCCAACCTCTTTCCAAGGCAGGGACGTCGGTAACGTCGGTGTCTAGGAATACCTCATCCTCCTCCTCCTCCGCTTCCTCCGGCCCCAGCTTCAGCACAGCCCTGACTTGCCTAAGATGATGCACCCTGAGAGCTTAGGCACTGCCTTGCACTAGCCCTGGACCCCGAACCACTGCCTAATGAAGACCGATAAAATTGTGAAACTGTCGTGCCTTCTGGATTCGACGGAGAGAAAGGCTCCATGTCCGCATCTGTGTATGTCTCCTCCTCCGTCGCTGGTTGGACCTGATGTTTCAGAGTGTCCAACGATCGTTCCAGAACTAAGATCACCACGATGCTCATGCTGACAAGGGCATTGTCTCCACTGACCATTTTGGTGGCTTCTTCAAAACTGGCAAGGATGATGCAGAGCTCTTTCACCTACCTCCACTCTCGGTGGCACAACACCCCGAGGTCCGCACCGCTGCTTGTCAGGCCATGTGTCACTTCGTACTGCGTAATGGCATTGCGCTGCTGCCACAATCGCTGGAGCATGTGGAGGGTGGAATTCCAGCGTGTTGCCACGTCAACAATGAGACGGTTGACAGGCCGAGCTGACGCTGCAACACAGCCAGGCGGGACGAAGCAAGGTGCGAATGGTGGAAGTGCGAGCTCAGACCTCGAGCCTTCCTCAGCAGGCAGTCCAGACCCGGGTAGCGCTTTAGAAATTTCTGGACGACAAAGTTCATGACATGTGCCAGGCAAGGGATGTGCTCCAGCCTACCGATCTTAAGGGCGGCCAGCAGATTTCGGCATCTGGTATTGGGGGCAGGCAAGGGCCATGATGTGGCGGAACCCATTCGTGTCCACCAGACTGAAATGCAACAATTCCAAGGCCAAAAGCCTGGCAATGCTGACATTCAGGCTTTTGGCTTTGGGATGGTTTGGATTAAAGTGTTCTCTCGCCTCCAAAGGCCTGGCGTAGACCTGGCCACAGGTCATCAAACTGGTGGAAGGAGAAGGGGTAGGAGTGGTCTCTGGTGGTGCTGGTGGTACTACGGGGCGATGGTGATGGCTGAAGCGGAGGCTGATCCCTGATCATGACTCTGAGAGACATGGGCAGCTGAGGAACGCTTGGTGGTGGCGGAGGAGGAGGAGGCGGAGACAGAGGGTGTGACAGTGGTTGGAAGCCCGGCATCGGTGTGGCCTTTTTTGGCCAAGTGTTGCCTCCATTTCAACTCATGCATTCGCTGCATGTGACTAGACATGTTGGTGGTGGTAAAAACACCTAAGATTCTTGCCTCTACTGATGCGTTTACGGCAAAGGCGGCATATGACATCTCTGGTGAATCAGAGGCTTGCTCGAAAAAGGCCCAGGCTTGAGAGGTCCTGGACCTTTTCGACGGCGATAAGCGAGGAGCGGTGTTTCCGCTGATCGTGGCTGGCGGAATCATCTCAGCGGACTTCTGCGACCGCCCTCTCCCTTTTTGAGGCGGGAGCCATACTGACACTACCCCATCGTCTTCCTCCTCGTCCAGTGATGAAGCGCTCGGAAGCAAATTCTGCTGAAAAGACCACGTTGGATCCGCAATATCGTCATCATCAGCAACAACACAGGTGACTTCGTCGTCCTGACATTCTGCATCCAGGAGCTGCGGGCTACAAGCAAGAGGCACTGTAAGGTGTTGCCGACTGCCCGAGATTTTTGCCAATTGACCGGCTTCATTCTCCTCCTCTGATGGCATCAGTAAGTGGGCATCAGAGCAGACAAAATCATCCTCTTTGGCCTCTTGATCTTTGGAAATGGCTTCTGACCCCAACCGCATTTTGTCATCAAAGAGGTCTTCAGAAAATGGATTATCCACAGTGGTGGGTACACGAGTTGACATTTGGGCTGCCTTCGCTTGATGTTGGATGGATGCTGACGATGATGATGATGACATTTGTGGCCGTGACTGGGAGGACGAGGAGGTAAGACTGCTGGATGCAGGTTGCATTAACCACTGAAGAACAGATTGGCGATGCTGTTCGTTAATGAGATTCACAGGGCTCTGACCCAGCGAAGACAGGCCTGATGGTCCTGCAACCGACAATCCGCTGGCATGCGTGTTATCGCCAGCACTAGAAGGAGCACATTCTCTGGTACTTCTACCTCCATGTCCTACAGCCCTCTTTGCTCGCTTACTACCTGCATTTTGCTCCATGTTCAGAAAGATAAAAATTTAAGAAGGTATGGAAGAGTTTTTGACAGTCTCTTATTGAAATACGGCAAATCACAGCTATTCTTAAATCCCTCCAATTTCCTACAGCCAACTAGGATTAGAAACTGAATTGTTTCTAGCGAATACCTGTGAAATGCGGTCTGGTGGGAGAACCGTAAGACAAAATCAACAGTGTTCTTCCTTCAGTCCCAGGGATTTACAACTGCCCAGTAGGACTAGGAATTGATAGTTTTCAACAAAATATCATACAAGTGCACTATCTGCGCCAAACTGAGATTCACCGAGCGCAATAAAACTATTCAGAAGTTACATGGATGAGAAATTGCGTTTTTTGCAGCAATGACAAACGAGAACAGTTGCTAGAAAATTTTTCTATCAGAATTGTCGTACAACGTGGCTATTTGAAAAAAACTAGGGCCACACAACATGCAATACAGCTATTTAAAAGTTATACGGATAACCAACAGTGTTTTTTGCACCAATGAAATACACCGACAGTAACTAAGAAATTTCTGTATCCAAATTTAAAGGGGTTTTGCCAGGACGTGCCTTATCTGCTAAGAAGCAAATGTAAACAAGCCATGGAGCTGAGAGAGAGAGAGACACAGACAGCCAGAGCACAGAGCTGCATAAGGGATCCTGTGAAATGCTCACTCAAATAATCAAACTACAACTTGTGTATTCTGTATACAAAAGACAACAGCTTTCTCCACAGCAGCTTAAAAGCTTCTTCATGTTCTCTGTCATCAGATAAAGCAGGGATCTACTCAGATAATCACACTACAACTAGTGGATTCTGTATTCAAAAAAATACATATTTTTACCCGGTGCCTTAAAAGTTTCTGCAGCTCAGTCTAACCAGATAAATAGTGTGCTCTGTGCAAGCCTGGCCAGCAGCTCTTGTCAGGTCGTATCTAGTAGTAGCTTTGAAGTAACTAAGGGCAGGTAAGGCAGCCTGTAGCTCTCTCAGGCTTCACTTTTTTTAATCACATATATTTAGAAAAGTGATTAAATACCCATTTTGGAGGATCCCACATCAACATTACATCATGGCGAAACCCCTTTAAGTAGAAGGTGGCTATTTGAAAAAAACTGGGGCGAACGAAACTGCAATACAGCTATTTAAATGTTATACGGATAATAAAAGTTGTTTTTTGCACCAATGAAATACAACAGCAATTACTAACAAATTTCTGTATGGTAATAGTACAAGGTAGGTCTTTGAACAAAAATGGCTTGTGCCAAAGTGAAAAACACCTAATTAAATTGTGTACAGATAATAGGTGGTTTTTGCACCTATGAAATACAACAGCAATTACAAGTAAATTTCTGTATCCTAATGTAAGTACAAGGTGGGTCTTTGAACAAAACTGGGCTGCGCACTGTCACGGGTGTCCCCGCGGGCCCTGTGCCGGGCCGCGGGCACACCCTCCCCCGCTGCCGCTGCGGGCGATGCCGCAGCTCCGATGATGCAGCTGGCAGCTCTGCATCTACACTTACCTCGCCACGCTCCTGTTCCGGTCCGGGCGCGTGCGCGGTACTGCAGCCAAATTTAAAGGGACAGCGCGCCGATGATTGGTTTCATCGGGCACTGATCCTATTTAAGCCCTGCCCTTTCCTAGTTACCTTGCCGAATTGATAGTGCCCTGTTACTGGAGAGGAAGCGTTCCTTTTTGTACCTTGCGTTATCCTGTGTACCGTACCTTCTGCCTCCGTCCCTTGACCACGAACCATTGCCGCCTGCCCTGACCTTCTGCCTGTCCCCGACTACGAGCCTGCTCCACGACTTTGTACCGCGCCACACCTCGGCAGCCACCACAAGCAAGTCACGTCAGGGGTAGCTACCTGGTAGCAATCTGCCGCAGCAAGTCCATCCCGCTTTGCGGCGGGCTCTGGTGAAAACCGGACCTACTTAGACTCCGCTCACTGGCATGGCTTACACCATTGCTTGCGGTGGTCCTGAGGATCCACGTCTCTGGTTTGCCTCCGGGTAAGCCGAACCTGACAGTTCGATTCGGCAATGGATCCCGCCAAGGTGCCTCTTCCGAGCGTCTCTGATATCACCACCATCGTGGCCCAGCAACCCAAGCAGATCGCTCGGCAAGCACAACAGCTTAATCAGCTGTCATCTATGATGCAGCAGCTTCTCGCCACTCAGCAGCAGCAGTCAGCTGCCGTGGCAGCTCCCGTGGCAGCAGCTCCAGTAATGTCCGCCAGCCCCAAGCTCCGGCTGTCCATGCCGACGAAATTTGATAGGGATCCTAAGGCCTGCAGGGGCTTCATCACCCAATGCTCTCTCCACGTGGAACTCATGGCCGGACAGTTCCCATCAGAAAGGTCTAAGGTGGCCTTCGTGGTCAGTCTGCTTTCTGGGAAAGCCCTAGCCTGGGCTACTCCACTTTGGGAACGAGATGACCCCGTCACGGCTGACCTGGGTACTTTTCTTCAAGAGTTCCAAAGTGTGTTCGATGAACCCGCCCGTGCATCCTCAGCGGAAACCGCATTGCTGAACCTTCAGCAAGGGAACTCCTCCGTAGGAGACTACACCATGCAATTCCGCACTCTAGCATCCGAGTTGGCATGGAACGATGCAGCATTATGCACCACGTTCAAGAAGGGCCTCTCCAGCCAGATTAAGGATGCCCTTTCCACCCGGGACTCTCCGTCTTCATTGAGTGAGCTGATCCATCTGGCGACCCGGATTGATATTCGTTTCTCGGAGAGACATGAGGAGCTCCGTCAAGAGCGTGAACCAACCCAAATTCGTCGTCTACCTCGTCTTGCGCCGGTGTTTCTTCGGCCTCAACTGCCTTCCTCCCAGCCAACCATAGAAGAGGCCATGCAAGTGGACAGAGCCCACCTGACTCCGCAGGAACTTAACCGACGACGTGCCTCTATTGCGGCAGCCCAGAACATCTCCTCAGAGGTTGTCCGCTCCGTCCGCAACGACCGGGAAACGCGCGCACCTAGGCTTCGTGGGAGAGGCGTCCCTAGGTGTGAGCAATACCTCTCCCCGTCTCACCTTGCCGGTTCGGATCACTACCCATTCCGGAACTTCATTCCAAGTGGCCGCATTCCCGAACTCCGGATCGGCCGGGAATTTTATTGATGCTACCCTGGTGACTAAGTATCGCCTCCCGGTGGGTCGTTTAGACCAGTCCCTGGTCATCTAATCTGTCAGCGGAGAACTACTGAGTGATCGTATCCTCTTCCGGACGGAACCGGTGTCTCTGCAAGTGGGAGCTCTACATAAAGAGAGGATCGCGTTCTTCGTGCTACCCCGTTCTTCCTCGGCTGTCTTCCTGGGGCTTCCGTGGCTGCAACGTCACGCCCCTATGCTTGACTGGAAAACGGGCGAAGTTCTGCATTGGGGTCACGACTGCCAGTCTCGCTGCTTAGTGGGACCTCGCCCGGTGCGCCCCACTCCTCCACAGCTATCTCCCAAGGCTCTTCCGAGTCTGCCGGCACAGTACCAGGACTTTCAGGATGTTTTCTCGGAGAAGCAAGCGGAGATCCTCCCACCTCACCGTACCTATGATTGTCCCATTGATCTACTGCCCGGGACTAGTCCTCCCCGGGGTAGGGTCTACCCGCTATCGGTACCCGAGACCCAGGCTATGTCAATCTAAGTCCAAGAAAATCTTTGTAAAGGCTTCATTCACAAGTCCACCTCTCCTGCAGGTGCTGGGTTTTTCTTCGTGGAGAAGAAGGATGGGTTACTGCGCTCGTGCATCGACTACCGCGGACTGAATAAAATCACCTTTAAAAAACGGTATCCGTTACCGTTAATTACCAAACTTTTTGACCGACTCCGAGGGGCCAGAATCTTTTCCAAATTGGATTTGCCGGGTGCCTACAACCTCATTCGGATCCGAGAGGGGGACGAGTGGAAGACGGCCTTTAACACTCGGGATGGGCACTTCGAATATCTGGTGATGCCCTTCGGCCTGTGCAACGCCCCTGCGGTTTTCCAGGAGTTCGTTAATGATATTTTCAGAGATCTCCTATATTCCTGCGTAGTGGTTTACCTGGACGACCTTCTGATTTTTTCACCCGATCCGGAGTCCCACCAGTCCCACGCGCGGTACTGCGGCCAAATTTAAAGGGACAGCGCGCCGAAGATTGGTTTCATCGGGCGCTGATACTATTTAAGCCCTGCCCTTTCCTAGTTATCTTGCCGAATCGATAGTGCCCTGTGCCTAGAGAGGAAGCGTTCCGTATTGTGTCTAGCTTTATCCTGTGTACCGTTCCTTCTGCCTCCGTCCCTCGACCACGAACCATTGCTGACTGCCCTGACCTTCTGCCTGTCCCCGACTATGAGTCTGCTCCACAATTTTGTACCCCTCCACACCTCGGCAGCCACCGCAATCAAGTCACGTCAGGGGTAGCGACCTGGTTACCGTTAATTACTGAATTTTTTGACCGACTCCGAGGGGCCAGAATCTTTTCCATATTGGATTTGCCGGGTGCCTACAACCTCATTCGGATCCGAGAGGGGGACGAGTGGAAGACGGCCTTTAACACTCGGGATGGGCACTTCGAATATCTGGTGATGCCCTTCGGCCTGTGCAACGCCCCTGTGGTTTTCCAAGAGTTCATTAATGATATTTTCAGAGATCTCCTATATTCCTGCGTAGTGGTTTACCTGGACGACATTCTGATTTTTTCACCCGATCCGGAGTCCCACCAGTCCCACGCGCGGTACTGTGGCCAAATTTAAAGGGACAGCGCGTCGAAGATTGGTTTCATTGGGCACTGATCCTATTTAAGCCCTGCCCTTTCCTAGTTACCTTGCCAAATCGATAGTGCCCTGTGCCTAGAGAGGAAGCGTTCCGTATTGTGTCTAGCGTTATCCTGTGTACCGTACCTTCTGCCTCCGTCCCTCGACCACGAACCATTGCCGCCTGCCCTGACCTTCTGCCTGTCCCCGACTACGAGCCTGCTCCACGATTTTGTACCGCGCCACACCTCGGCAGCCACCGCAAGCAAGTCACGTCAGGGGTAGCGACCTGGTAGCAATCCGCCGCAGCAAGTCCATCCCGCTTTGCGGCGGGCTCTGGTGAAAACCGGACCTACTTAGACTTCGCTCCCTGGCGTGGCTTACACCATTGCTTGTGGTGGTCCAGAGGATCCACGTCTCTGGTTTGCCTCCGGGTAAGCATAACCTGACAGTTCGATTCGGCCATGGATCCCGCCAAGGTGCCTCTTTTGAGCGTCTCTGATATCACCACCGTCGTGGCCCCGCAATCCAAGCAGATCGCTCAGCAAGCACAGCAGCTTAATCAGCTGTCGTCTATTATGCAGCAGCTTCTCGCTACTCAGCAGCAGCAGTCAGCTGTCGAGACAGCTCCCGTGGCAGCAGCTCCAGTAATGTCCGCCAGCCCCAAGCTTCGGTTGTCCATGCCGACAAAATTTGATGGGGATCCTAAGGCCTGCAGGGGCTTCATCACCCAATGCTCTCTCCACATGGAACTCATGGCCGGACAGTTCCCGTCAGAAAGGTCTAAGGTGGCCTTCGTGGTCAGTCTGCTTTCTGGGAAAGCCCTAGCCTGGGCGACTCCGCTTTGGGAACGAGATGACCCCGTCACGGCTGACCTGCCTACTTTTCTTCAAGAGTTCCGAAGTGTGTTCGAGGAACCCGCCCGTGCATCCTCAGCGGAAACCGCGTTGCTGAACCTCCAGCAAGGGAACTCCTTCGTAGGAGACTACACCATGCAATTCCGCACTCTAGCTTCTGAGTTGGCATGGAACGATGCAGCATTATGCGCCACGTTCAAGAAGGGCCTCTCCAGCCAGATTAAGGATGCCCTTTCCACCCGGGACTCTCCGTCTTCATTGAGTGAGCTGATCCATCTGGCGACCCGGATTGATATCCGTTTCTCGGAGAGACGTGAGGAGCTCCGTCAAGAGCGTGTATCAACCCAAATTCGTCTCCAACCTCGTCTTGCGCCGGTGTTTCTTCGGCCTCCACTGCCTTCTTCCCAGCCAACCATAGAAGAGGCCATGCAAGTGGACAGAGCCCACCTGACTCCGCAGGAACTTAACCGGCGACGTGCCTCTATTGCGGCAGCCCAGAACATCTCCTCAGAGGTTGTCCGCTCCGTCCGCAATGACCGGGAAACGCGCGCACCTAGGCTTCGTGGGAGAGGCGTCCCTAGGTGTGAGCAATACCTCTCCCCGTCTCACCTTGCCGGTTCGGATCACTACCCATTCCGGAACTTCATTCCAAGTGGCCGCATTCCCGAACTCCGGATCGGCCGGGAATTTTATTGATGCTACCCTGGTGACTAAGTATCGCCTCCCGGTGGGTCATTTAGACCAGTCCCTGGTCATCTCCTCTGTCAGCGGAGAACTACTGAGTGATCGTATCCTCTTCCAGATGGAACCGGTGTCTCTGCAAGTGGGAGCTCTACATAAAGAGAGCATCGCGTTCTTCGTGCTACCCCGTTCTTCCTCGGCTGTCTTCCTGGGGCTTCCATGGCTGCAACGTCACGCCCCTATGCTTGACTGGAAAACGGGCGAAGTTCTGCGTTGGGGTCACGACTGCCAGTCTCGCTGCTTAGTGGCACCTCGCCCGGTGCGCCCCACTCCTCCACAGCTATCTCCCAAGGCTCTTCCAAGTCTGCCGGCACAGTACCAGGACTTTTCAGGATGTTTTCTCGGAGAAGCAAGCGGAGATCCTTCCACCTCACCGTACCTATGATTGTCCCATTGATCTACTGCCCGGGACTAGTCCTCCCCGGGGTAGGGTCTACCCGCTATCGGTACCCGAGACCCAGGCAATGTCAATCTACGTCCAAGAAAATCTTCGTAAAGGCTTCATTCACAAGTCCACCTCTCCTGCAGGAGCAGGGTTTTTCTTCATGGAGAAGAAGGATGGGTTACTGCGCCCGTGCATCGACTACCGCGGACTGAATAAAATCACCATTAAAAAACGGTATCCGTTACCGTTAATTACCGAAACTTTTTGACCGACTCCGAGGGCCAGAATTTTTTCCAAATTGGATTTGCGGGGTGCCTACAACCTCATTCGGATCCGAGAGGGGGACGAAAAAAGAGGCCTTTAACACTGGGGGATGGGCACTTAGAATATCTGGTGACCCCTTTCGGCCTGTGCAAGCCCCGGGGGTTTTCCGGGATTTCGAAGATTTTTTCGAGATCCCTTTTTTCCTGCTGTGGTTACCTGGCGACATTCTATTTTTTCACCCCCCGGATCCCCGTCCCACCCATCCCCCCACGCGCGGAAAACCCCCCCCCCCCCCCGGGCCAAATTTTAAAAGGTACACGCGCCAAAGATTGGTTTCAGCGGGGGGGTGATACTATTTAAGCCCTCCCTTTCCCTAGTTATTTGCGAATCGTAGTGCACTGTGCCTAAGAAAGCTTTCCGTATTGTGTCAGCTTTATCCTGTGTACCTTTCCCTTTCTGCCCCCGCCCCTCGACCACGAACCATTGCTGACTGCCCTGACCTTTGGTGTCCCCGAAAAAGGTCTGCTCCACAATTTTGTACCCCGCCTCCCTGGGCCCACCGAAAGCAAGTCAAAACGGGGGTAGCGACTTTAGCAACCGCCCGCAGCAAGTCCATCCCGCTTTGCGACGGGCTCTGTGAAACCGGGCCTACTTAACCCGTTTCCCGGCGTGGGTTACACCATCCTTGCGGGGGTCAGAGCATCCACGTCTCTGGTTTGCCTCCGGGTAAGCCGAACCTGACACGCCAAAGTAAAAAACACGTAATTAAATTGTGTACGGATAATAATAGGTGGTTTTTGCACCTATGAAATACAACAGCAATTACTAGCAAATTTCTGTATCCTAATGTAAGTACAAGGTAGGTCTTTGAACAAAAATGGCCTGCGCCAAAGTGAAAAACACGTAATTAAATTGTGTACAGATAATAATAGGTGTTTTTTGCACCTATGAAATACAACAGCAATTACTAGATAATTTCTGTATCCTAATGTAAGTACAAGGTGGGTCTTTAAACAAAACCGGGCTGCAAAAAATAAAAGGTACTATTTCACCTCAGGTGCGGAGGTTTTGCTGGCCAAAAATTGTTAAAAAAAAAGCCATTTCAATGTAAGTTCAAAGCAGAGTCTGGGCTGCACAATATACACTCTTCTTTCAAAAGCCTGCCTGTCTGACTGTTTTTCAACTCAGGTGCGAGGTGTGCTGGCCAAAAATTGTTAAACAAAAGCCATTTCAATGTAAGTTCAAAGCAGAGTCTGGGCTGCACAATATACACTCTTCTTTCAAAAGTCTGCCTGTCTGTGTTCGCCCGCACCCCCCCAGCCCCTCCCCCTCCTTTGGCTGTACAGAGCTAGATGCTTCTTTAAAAGTCTCAGCCTAACTAACTAAGAACTGAAATTCTCTAATCTACCTATGTTCTAATATTCACAGCTAAAAGCATAGTTTCTGTGGGGAACCAAGAGAACTGTGTCTCTGAGATCATCTGAGCTGTATTGAGGAGAGAGATAACACACGTCCTGCTATTATGAGACACACTGACACACTGATGCTGAACAGGAAGGGCTTTTTCTATGCAAAACGAGGTCATGTGATTTTTCCCCGGGCCCAATGACAACCATACACATCACAGTCATTACGTTGCACACCCAGCTCACCCTGCTCTATGCTCTAATCTGATTTGCTGGCCGCCAAAATGACAGGAAGTGCCGAAAATGGCGCGATAGTAATAGATTATGCGCAGATTATCACCTAAATTATCGCTTGAACAGAATTTTCCGATCAACCTCAAAACCATGCCGATTTCAACTTTGTCGATTATAATCGCTCATCCCTACTTATAACTAGTGATGAGTGAACACTAAAAAGTTCAAGTAGAACCTCGAATTTTGAGAAGTTTGTGTCGAGGTTCTAGTCGAACTCAAACTTTGAACCCCATTAAAGTAAATGGGAGAAGATGTTCACGTTAATTTTTATACCTATACAGGTGAGGAGAAGCTGGAATTACCATCCAGAACAGCAAAATGGATACGTGGAATAATGTAGTGAAGAAAATTTGGCTCTAAGAGTCACAGAAAAAAATCCACAGGCTAAAATAATTCATTCCTTTCAATGGCTAACTGAAAAGATAAGGGCTGCGTAGCTATAGGAGGTGCAGCTACTATGGGGGCCTCTTTGACACATAAGAAGACAACGGTATTGGAAATGGCACATGGTAACTGGATGGGGCCCACTATCCCTTTTTGCACCAGGGCCCAAGAACATGTTATATATGTGGTGGCAGTAAGAACATCCCAACAGGGAACATGTAGGTTCAGCCGGCAGGGCCATCGTTATAGGGCGTGCAGTGGTAGCCAGGGCTGCCATCAATCATCTATTAACCGTTTCAGGGTCCCATGCAGCTAAATCAAATGGGACCCCACCCATTACTAGTTCCTATTTTTTAACATATCAATGGGCCCCTTTTTGAATAGGGCCCCTGACAGGACTACTGCCCTATTGGCACCCCTGCCAGTTACCATGTACCATTTCCAATACTGATGTCTTCTTATGTGTCAAAGGGGCTTTTGGGACAGGTCTCAGGATGCAGGGCCCCATAGCGGCTGCTACCGCCAAGGGTACCAACAGGGCAGTACAGGCAGCAGGGCCGCTGATAGGGCAGTACAACCGGTACTGCTGTACCGGGCCCGTGCGGTCTGTGAAGCCAGGGGGGGCCGCCACCGGCGGCAGGCTCCGCCCCCTTGCTTCACAGAGGCGATCTCTTAATTGTATGCACGTACATAGCTCTGCAGGCGGCGCGATGCGAGTGACCTTTCCTCGGCCCTAATACTAAAGCAGCAGGCTTGGGGCCAGGAGCAGACAGAGACTACGGGGGAGCGCGGCCAGGTAAGTAATTAGCTACAGGAAGGCCCTACAACTAAAGAAGGGGGCCTGCATTAAAGGAGGGGGCCCTGCACTAAGGGAGTGGGCCCCGCACTAAAGAAGGGGGCACTGCACTAAGGGAGGGGGCCTGCACTAACGGAGGGGCCTGCACTAAGGGAGGGGGCCTGCACTAAAGGAGGGTACTGCACTAAAGGCGGGGGCCCTGCACTATAGAAGAGGGCCTGCACTAAAGGAGGGGGGCTGCACTAAAGAAGGGGGCCTGCACTAAAGAAGGGGGGCCCTGCACTAAGTGAGGGGGCCTGCACTATAGAAGGGGACCCGGCACTAAGGGAGGGGGCCTGCACTAAAGGAGGGGGCCCTGCACCAAAGGATTGGGCACTGCACAACTAAAGGATTGGGCACTGCACTAAAGGAGGGGGCCTGCACTAAAGGAGGGGCCTGCACTAAGGGAGGGGGCCTGCACTAAAGAAGGGGGCCTGCAACTAAAGGCGGGGGGCCCTGCACTATAGAGAGGGCCTGCACTAAAGGAGGGGGCCTGCCTAAAGAAGGGGGCCTGCACTAAAGAGGGGGGCCCTGCACTAAAGAGAGGGGGCCTGCACTAAAGAAGGGGGCCTGCACTAAGGGAGGGGGCCTGCACTAAAGGAGGGGCCTGCACTAAAGGCGGGGGCCCTGCACTAAGGGAGGGGGCCCTGCACTAAAGGAGGGGGCCCTGCACTAAAGGAGGGGGATGTGCACTAAAGAAAGGGGCCCTGCACTAAGGGAGGGGGTCCTGCACTAAAGAAGGCGGCCTGCACTAAGAGAGTGGGCTCTGCACTAAAGGAGGGGGCCTGCACTAAAGGAGGGGCCCAACAACTAAAGGATGGGCCCTACAACTAAAGGAGGGGCCCTGCAACTAAAGGATGGGACTCTAAAACTACAGGGGGCCCTAAGCTGCCTACACCGAGCCCTAAGCTACCTACGTCTCCCTAAGCTACTAAGCTATTGTCCATGGGCCCCATTTTACCTATATACTGACTGGGGGGCCCATAATTACAGGGGGGTAATTATTACCATTTGGGCCATTATAGATGGGGAGTTTGTACATGGCGGGAGGGGGCACTCAGTTGGGAAAATGATAAAAAGTGAGGAGTCTCAGGTGCTTGTGTTTTAAATTCTACAGGGACGAGTATTTGGACAGAGGAAGCCATCATTGAGGTCTGGACCGAATAGAGAAGAAAAGAGAAAGTGAATGACCCATCAGACAAGACGTCACCTGTGAGACCCTAAATGTAAGTAAACTATTTGCAAAGCACATGTGTACCTAGTATCTACCACTACAGGGTCACTGTATGGAGAAAATATTGGTCTTGGTGTAATGGTTTATATTCAGTAACAGTATGGCGGTATTATTCAGTATTGTTATGTTGGAGATATGTGGTGATAATGTGGCGGTATAATTAGGTGCTTGTATATTGTTGCTTTTTTGTGATATTGGTCTTGATATGCTGATTTGGTCAGTAACACTATGGTGGTGCTAGTCAGCATATGGTAGTGATAGGTGGCGGTATTTTTTAGTATTTGTATATTGTTGCTTGGCAATATTGGTCTGGGTATACTGGTTGGGTCAGTAACATGATAGTGATGCTATGTTGGACCTCATATATGAAATGACCCACAAAATACAGATAAACTGTACCTTGTATAATCCAGCAAGAATTAAATCCAAAAACAATGGCACAGTTGCTTTTTGTTTTTCTTGTGACCACAGAAATAATTTTTTCTTTTTACAGGGTGGTGATGGTTGTGGGCCGGGGGATGGGTGGGGCTCCGTCGGGACGGCCTGGGCTGGAGGGTGTAGCGGGCGGTTAGGTCGGCCAGAGGGCGGAGCCAGGGACGCTGTGGAGGGGGGGCCCAGATGCTCCAACTGTATGGGGCCCCAACATTTCTGATAGCGGCCCTGAGAGACAGCACTCCTGTCACGGGCCCTAATCGAAAAGTGGCCTACAAATATGTTAAAAAAATAGGAAGTAGTAATGGGTGGGGGCCCTATTTGATTTGGCTGTATGGGGTCTGAAATGGTTAATAGATGACTTACTGCAGACTGATTGACGACTTATGTTAATAGATAACTGTCAAATAGGAGTAGAAATAGAATTTTTTCTATGGAATATTTGTGAAATGGGGTCTTATGGAAGAACCCTGACAGCAAATCAACCGTGTTCTTAAATCCCTATAATTTCCAACTGGCAAATAGGAGTAAAAATAGATTTTTTTCTATGGAATATCTGTGAACCCTGACAGCAAGACAGCACATAAAAAGTGTTCTTGAATCCCTATAATTGGCAAATATTAGAAATAGAATTTATTTTATGGAAGATCTGTTGAATGGGATTTTATGGAAGAAGCCTGGCAGCAACAAAGCAAATCACAACTGTTCTTGCATCCCTATAATTTGCAACGGTGCTAACCGTGTCCTCTCCACTAGCTGTACCCCTTCAAAACAGCAGACATGAGCTTTTGGGCACTCAGAATGAAGATGGGAAAGATGCAGGCAGCAATTTAAAAGAACCTAACTATTGCTGTGTATAATTCCCTAAACGTGCTTCCCGAACTCATCCCTCTAATTAATTTAAGTAGCAGCTTTTCCAGTAATGGGGAGCCTGCATGCATGGAAGCATGCAGACACAGAGAGCAGTGTGTTCAGTACAGAGATTGAAGTGGAAATAGCATTCAACAGGAAATACAGTGTAACACATAGAACATGGTCATGTGATTTTAGCAGCCAATGAGAACCCTACACCCTCACTGGTGACGTTATTGGACCCATCTCTATTGTCTGCATTGATTGGATGGTGCCAAAAGTACAGAAAGCAGCTGAAAATAATAGTAAAAAATGGCGCGTCGAGCGCACGTGTCGAACTCGAACGTTACTCGAACGAACAGTAAAAAGTTCGATTCTGCTTGTGTTCTAAAAATTCTTAAAGTTCGACTCGAACTAACTTTTTTCTCAAACGTTCGCTCAGTCAGCCAGAACCATGCTCTGCACTAATGAGGAACAAACACCACAAGTGGGTTTTTGCAGATGCTTAAAAATCCTAGCCATTTTTCAGGGTTTTTTGGTGCCTTCTAAGTAATACAACTTCAAATAGGTGATGCTAGAGTCCTTGCTCTTTTTACACCAGCCTATTTGAATATATTTACATTTTAGCAGAGCATTTGTAAATTGTAAGTCTTTATACACTTTATGGTACCTCTCCCTAATGAGGAACATTACCTCTTTTGAGATACATTTAAAGGGGTCTCAATACATCGATTCATCTTACCTGTTTGCTCGGTTTCATTTTTTAATTCAGGGGTGGGTTTACCAGCTTAACTGGCTTGTACTGGCCTACAGTGATGAGCTGCTGAGGACACCAGGTCTGTAGCTTTAGCAACCAGCACTGACAGCCTATCAGGAGAGATCAAACAGGTCTGTAGCGACCTGAGGAGCTGATGCAGCCCATACAAGAGGGGATATCTACAGTAGGAATAGGTAGGACACTGTTAATGGACATATATTGCAAAGGGACTTGTTTTTTCAAGATCTTTAATATAAAAAGCAATCCTTATAGTGAGACAACCCCTTTCAGAAAAAAAAGACGTGAATAGAGCCTAATTTGATACAGACTGGTTGCCTGAAAACATTGCATGAAAGGTATAGATCAGCGGTGGCGAACAAAAATGGCACGCAGGGCCATTTCTCCTGGCATGCATACCAGGCTGGCCACTCGCTGGGTTCCTGACTGTGACCCAGATGCTGCATCGGGAGGGCTCGGCGTCTGGGTCACAGTGTCAGACCTGGGGCCTCCGGCAGGCCCCAGGTCTAACACAGCGCGAGTCGGGACCCGCCGCGGACCCTCAGTCCTGAGGGTGCCCGACGGCCCCATGCGCTCAGCTGGTGTAGTTACATCGCGCCGCTGCCTGTCCTCGGGCGCACAGCTGTCATAGGCAGTGCGCCCGAGGAGCTGACAGAGGAGCGTGCCGCACTGGGATGGAGAGAAGAGGCGCGCGCGGCTGGGAAAGAAGAGGACAGGAGAGGAGCGCGCGGCTGGGACAGAGGTAAGGTGAGTATTAGTGTTCTTATTTTTATTTGTGTTGGCTAAATACTGGCATGGTGGGGAGAGCGGCGGATATATACAGGCATGGTGGGGAGAGCGGCGGCTATATACTGGCATGGTGGGGAGAGCGCTGGCTATATACTGGCATGGTGGAGAGAGCGCTGGCTATATACTGGCATGGTGGGGAGAGCGCTGGCTACATACTGGCATGGTGGGGAGAGCTGGCTATATGCAGGCAGTGGAAAGAGCTGGCTATATACCGGCAGTGGGGAGAGCTGGCTATATACTGGCAGTGGGGAGAGCTGGCTATATACTGGCTGGTGGGTAGAGCTGGCTATATACTGGCTGGTGGGGAGAGCTATATCTGTATACTGGCTGGTGGGGAGAGCTATCTGTATACTGGCTGGTGGAGAGCTATCTGCCTGTATACTGGCTGGTGGGGAGAGTTATCTTCCTGTATACTGGCTGGTGGGGAGCTATCTGTCTGTACACTGCCTGTGGGGACCTGTATATTGCTTGTGGAGAGCTGTATAGTGCCTGTGGGGACCTATGCACCTACCTAACTTAGGGGACTTATATACCTATAAGTAAGGAGTTGTTGGAAAAGTGATGATTCTAAGATATATGTGTCCAAATCTGCAGGGATGAGTGTTGGTCGGTAGAAGTCATCATGAACGTGTGAACAAGATGGAGAAGAAAAGGGAATAAAAACGACTTATCAAACAACCTGTCAAAAATCAGTAAAGCTTTACTAAATACTGAGAGCAAATGAAAAAGAACACAGTTTGGCAGAAGTCACCCCATGCCATTCATGATCTAAGTCTGGGATACTAATCAAAATATTCTTGAAATAAATTTTGGTGGAGAAACACTTTAATACCATGACATTTGCTTAATAGCAGATGCTGCGACAATCTGTCATTCATTTACCAGTGTACATACTCATCTTTATATCTGCTAGTTCTCATTTTTAGCAGACTTGTCATTAGTTTTTTTTTTCCATTTCTCAAAATATTCTGTAAATTCTAACGTGTAACCACTCATTACATAGAGTTGCAAGAAAAAATATCGTATTAACTCACTTCGTTTTCTGCCTTTATTGCCAGTAAATATATATAGAAAAAGCAGCACAACCAAGCAAAAAATATATGCAAGTAGGGTACCAGCGGAAAAAAAACCTGGAAAAAAGACCCCAAAAAATTTTAAAAAATAGTGAAAAAATCGGCAAAATTAGGTTTAAGTTAAAAAAAAAACAAAAAAACGTTTATTCCCAATATCAAAAAGACGAGTTTCGGCTCCCCTGTAATATTATATATACGTATTCCTTTTTTGTTAGCTATTTTTATTTTCTGTTTGAAGATTTCTCAATTCTGTTGTCTGATGGTTAGGGGCTGCCATCTTGGTGTGATGTTTTTTCCAGCTTTTTAGAGAGATGTTTCCCAGAGTACATAGGATAGGATTTGTAAACCCAGGAGTAGCCCCATTAATTGTATAGGGAGAGTTTTGTAGGCATGCTCTTGCCTGGGAAGAAGTCAGTGTGCAGGGAAGGGGAGGGGGACTTGAATTTCCCCCCTATTGGGTATGGTGGATTCGTTTTCTATACACATTGTTTAAACCATCCAGTGTAACCCTCCTGATTGATAATGAGTCCACAAGAGTTGCTAGAGTTTTAGTTTTCCCCTACAGAAAGGAAATGTCGACTATTATAAGGCTATGTCCCCACTGACAGAAAAACGTAGTTTTTTCAGGTTTTCCCGGGTTTTCTAAAAACATAGCTGAAAAAAATACTTGAAAAATTTGGTAAAACCTTATCCATAGACATTATTGTTAATACATCTGCTGCACAATCTGTCTTATTTTTCATTTTTTTATCGGGTTTTCTCTTTTGCAACATGTTGTAAAAAAAAAGCAGGGCTGAAAATTTAACTAACACTGTACATAGAGTTGAAGGGCAAAAATTTTTCATTAACCATTTCGCTGCCTTTATTGCCATTTTATATAAAAAAAGCCCACCAGAAAAATAAAAAGGGGGTCCACCTAAAAAATGGGGTTAATAAAGTATACAATATGAAAAAATCCGCAGCACAATTGTACGAGTGTCCTTGTTCGTACCATTCATAATATAATGATCATGCTTTGGTCGTTAACGATTTTTGTGCAATTCATGTTTTTTTTTGCTATTTTTTTGTTATGGATTTAGTTGCTAGAATCATTTTTTTTATGGATTTTGGCGCTAAATTCCTTTTCTTTACAGAATTTGGTGCTAATAAAGTCATCTCGCTTCTGATGCTAAAAATAAGTTTTTTACGGATTTTGCCGCAGTGATCCGTTTTTTACAGATTTTGGCGCTAAAATTCTTTTCTTTACAGATTTTGTCGCTAATAAAATTCTCTCGCTTCTGACGCTAAAAATACGTTATTTTTATGGATTTTGGTGCAAGAATCCTTCTTTTATGGATTTTGATGCTAAAATCCTTTTCTTTACAGATTTTTGTGCTAACAAAGTTATCTTGCTTTTGACACTAAACTTTTTTTTTTACAGCTTTTGGTGCAAAAATCCGTATTTTTTGGGATTTTGGCGCTAAAATCCCTTTCTTCACAGATTTTTGCGCTAGCAAAGTTATCTTGCTTTTGACCTTAAAAATACGTCTTTTTACAGAAAAAAATTAATTTGTAGCAGCAAAAGCGAGACAACATTATTAGCGCCAAAATCCGAAATTAAAGTATTTTAACACCAAAATCCATAACAAAAAAGTACTTTTAGCGACAAAAGTGAGATATCTCTATTAGTGCCAAAATCTGTAAAAAACATATTTTAGTGCCAAAATCCTTAAAATAAAACTTATTTTAGAGCCAAAATGTGTTAAAAAAAAACTTATTTTAGCATCAAAATCCGTTAAAAAACTTAATTTATCGTCAAAATCCATAAAACGTATTTTAGCTGCAAAATCCATAAAAAACACATTTTTAACAAAAAAAAACATTTAAAAAACGTATTTTAGTGTCAAAATCCATAAAATGTATTTTAGCGACAAAATCAATAAAAAAACGTATTTTTAGCGACAAAAGCGAGATAACTTTAATAGCGTCAAAATCTGTAAAAAAAACATGTATTTTAGCCCCAAAATCCGTCAAAAAAGTATTTCAGCATGAAAATCTGTAAAAAAAACGGATTTTTAGCAACAAAAGCAAGACAATTTTAATAGTGCCAAAATCCATAAAAAAAAGTATTGGTGACGATAAAAAATCAGTATAAAGTATTTTAGCGCAAAAATCCATAAAAAAAATATATTTTTGCCGACAAAGGCGAGATAACTTTATTAAGGATTTTGATGCCAAAATCCATAAAAAATGGACTTTAGGGCAAAATCCGTAAAAAAAAACCTTATTTTTAGCAACAAAAGCCAGTTAATTTTATTAGCGTCAAAATCCGTAAAACGACTACAAAGTTACATATATAACTGCAATAATGTGGTTTACATCCCCTTTTGTAGGGTGGAGTTACATCCAATGACTTAATTTATGCATACATTAAAAAACAGACTTGAAGACGAGCAAAAAAACGCACGTAAAAAACACGCTAAAAAGTGCAGATCGCGCCAAAAAACGTCCATTTTTTCAGCTGCTTTTGACTTTTAGTATTTGGATTTCAGCTCGTTTTTTTGTCCACTGCAGGGTAGACATAGCCTTAGGCTAAAGTGAAAACTGGAGGATTTAATGATTTTTAAAAAAAATAATGATACTGATATATAAAAAAAAAATCTTAAAAATTGTGTTCAAACAACAAACATGAGTTAAACAATAGATCATTTTCTGATTCCTTTAAAGGGCTTGTCTCATTGATTCATCTTACCTCAGTCCTGTTTTCTTAGTTTCATTTTGAATGCAGGGGCGTGTTTACTGGCTTCTACTAGGCTGCAGTAGAAGCCAGGTCTGTAGCTATAGCAACCAGTGCTGGCAGCCTATCATGAGAGATCAAACAGGTCTGTAGCTATAGCAACCTGAGGAGCTGATGCAGCCCATACAAGAGGGGATATCTCAGAATAGGTGGGATACTGCTAATGGATATATATTGCAAAGTGACTTGTTTTTGCAAGACCTTAAACATAAAAAGCAGCAATCCTTGTAGTGAGCCAACCCCTTTAAGTTAATTACCCATATATTCCCCTTTAGCAGCCATCATCTCCATTAAATGTTTCTTGTTGCTGTAAATAACATTTGCAAAACATTGAGGATATACTTTGACAATTTCACCCTGCAAATGTGTTTCATCTAATTCATATTTTTAGGATGACCTGCACGTACAGCCATCGTCAGCTCCTGCCACAGCATCTCAGTAGAGCTAAGGTCAGGACTCTAAATTAGCCATTCCAACAATAGTTCACCTGCTGTGGTCAACAAAAGGAAGCAATCCGCATTGTGTTTTTGCCTTCCATTGTAGTATATTGCACTTTCAGTCAATGTGCACTTATATTATGCCATATGAGAATAAACGTCTGTAGTGACAGTATGATTCACAGCAACATGTGTATTCTAGATAGATACTATACCAACCACAGAGTAACACATATGGTGCATGTAATATCAGGCATCACTTGCATTTAGGTGAAGGGTACTTTATGGTTTTTTCCATTCCGGCCCGACTTATGTCTCTGCGGCATAGAAGCATGGTTGCAACATTTCAAAGGATACAAACCTTCTTTGTCAACTTGCTTGGAATAAAAAAGTGATTAAAAAAGACTCATGTATTCCGAAATTGTACTGATAAAAACTACACTTCAGTCTGCAAGAACTGCCCCCTCCATCAGGTCCGTAGGTGGAAGAACAAAAAGTTATTGGTCACAGAAAATGGTGCTGCTGTGTCAAGTTAAGAGATAGGGAATGTTTTTATATTTAAAAAGTAGGAAAACAAAACCATACATATTTGATATCACCGGAATCGTATTAACATGTAGAATACAGATAACACATCATTTTTACCAAAGGGTGAATGCCATGAAAAACAAAAAGCCTGCAAAAATTGGGAAACATTATTTTCCAATTCACCCCATTTAGAAGTTGTTTCCTGTTTTTCAGTACATTCTCGGCTATGGTCAGTAGCAGCATTGAAAAGTACAGATTGTCCTGCAGAAAATAAGCTCTCATATGTACGTGTAGATGGAAAAGTATAAAAGTTATGACTTTTGGGAGACAGGGAAACAAAAAATGAAGAGCCATATTAATATGACCACAGGAATGGGATCAAAAAAGGATAATAGCACCATGTATAAGAAAACCCATATAGCACTGCCTGATAACAGAAAGCCGCTAATCAGTTGTTCTCTACAAATAGGTACAATCCTCTTGCACATCAACCTCTGAGTCTCATTGCAGTTGCTATGCCTGCTATGGTACAGGTGTCAAATTGCGGCCCTCCAGCTGTTGGGAAACTACAACTCCCATCATGCATTTGTATAATCTATAACAGTGGGCATGATGGGAGTAGTAGTTTCCCAACAGCTGGAGGGCCGCAATTTGACACCCCTGTCCTATGGCTATAGATTGGAGTACATGAATTTGTAAGTCAGTCTTTATTTACTTTTTCTTGCAACTGTACTTGAAAAAAATAACCAAAGAAAGTGTTTTAATGGCGACTAATGTTGCTCAACTGTGTCTCTGTTCAGTTTGATACCAGTTTGACTAAATTTGTGAAAAAATTTGGGTTTGTGATGTCCCAAACCCAAATTCTTTTTACTCTGACACTAACCCTAAACCTAGCCCTAATCCTAACCTGTTTTTTTTTGCTACACATTCCACAGGACTTTACAAATTGGAGGGTATAAGTAGAAACAAAAAGACAGACATTACACATTAAACCTACTTACAGATGAGACACGAGGTATGAGGGCCCTGCTCGAGAGAGCTTACAATCTATTAGGGTGTATGGGTGAGACGAAGGGTGAGAAGTGCTAGGTTTACAATGGTCCAACCATGTTCACTGTCAATGAATAAAACCTTTCTTGGTCATGCGATGGACAAGCAGTAGCAGGACTTATTGCAGTACAGTGATTACAGCTGACAGAGGTATCATTTGAAACTCTTGGTCGTCAGTAGAAAATCTGTAACAGGATCCCCCGCCTACCATGTGTAATCGACAAAACTGCTGCCTTCCTATGTGGTAGATGGCCCTTTGGGCCCCTTCAGATTGCAGTGCCCGGGTTCGACTGCTACCTATACACCCCCTATAGCTATGCTATGCCATTGCTTCATGACCAGGAAACAATTAAGACACCTAAAACAAGAACAGCAAACGGAGATCTCATAAACTGCAAGACATTAAAGGGTTTTCTCATCATGCTGCTGTACGGCTGTGGGTGGTTCTATAGCAGTGATTAGCATATTTAGCTTCTCTGTAACTAGCTGAGACATTACAAAGACATGTGAACAGGACAGTTAATCTTAAGTAAACAAAGTAAACTGAAGACCTGTGACATCATCATTCTGGGTGAGGCAGTAGAAGCAGAAGGATGACTGCAGAGAACAGCTATACAGCCTCCTGCATGCTGCTCCTGTGTCCTCCCCCTCCTCCTCTCCCCCCTGTTAACAGGCAGGAGACTCTATTGAGTCTGTGTTATATGAGGGGATCTGTGACTTAAACAGCCAGAAATTGCCCAGATCATTCACCCTAGAGCTGGGAGATGAGTATAGAGCCAGCAGCCCTTGGTTTCACTATCGATTTTAACAGCTCAGAGGGAGTAAACACAGAGTGTGCAGGCAGCCAATCACAGTGCAGGAGGCATGGCCGGGGCGTTTCCTGTCTGGGGGCGTATCCCAACAGGCTGAATGAAATGTCAGCCAGCCAATCACAGTGCAGGGGGCGTGTCTAGGGGCGGGATCCGGTCAGGGGGCATGTTCCGACCAGCAGCAGCAGAAACAGAATACAGTTTTACAGAAAATCTCATATCTGCTAAACCAAGTGACTGAGGTAATGCAAACAAATTACAAAAGTGCTTATTTTTACTATCCCCATAATCTGAGACATGATCTTTGTAGCGATAAAACCCCTTTAAGATCAAAAAGGTCACAACAGAAAATTATCTAGCGTTAACATAACATTAAGTTTACCTCCATCTTTCTCAACTATCTATGGAAGCCCAAAACATTGCATGCCATTTTGAACCATGTTTGTTACACAAATATTACTTGCATAGTCACAATTAAAGCATATTCTGATTTGTATAAAAAACTGCTGTGGATGTATTTCATATACAACATATACAGTCAAGTCACATTATTATGACCAACAGCTAATATCTAGAGTAACCACCACGTGCAACATGGACTGCAGCTAGATGGACGGGGAGTGACTCAATAAGGTCCTGGTAGGTTGTCACAGATATCTGGAGCTGACTGCATCCCACAGCTGATGGATATTGGGAGAAAATCCATAGAGTGAAAACGATAAATGAGGTGTTCCACGAATGCTTAGTTGGGTTCAAGTCTAGAGAATTAGGAGGAAAGGATAGTACTTGGAAGTCTTGTTCATTCTTTACCAACCAGTTTTAGACATTTGTAGTCTTGTGAAATATTGCATTGTCTTGCTGGAAGATCCTATCTGCTCTAGAGAAGACAATCAGCATGTATCGGAGTACATGATCTGCAAGGATGTATTCATACCCAAATTGGTTGAAAGTGCCTTCCACATGAATGGATGCCCCAGAGAATGCCACAAAAATATTCCCCAGACCACAACACTGCCACCACCAGCTTGTGTTCTTCCAACAATGGTTGCAGGGTGTCATGAGTGGTGCCGCAGCCCGCAGTTCGGGCTGCGGGTGCACTCGTTCCCCCACGTCCCCTATGGCACTCGCTCCTCGGGCGCATTCACTTACCTTGCTGCGCTCCTCCTTCCCCGCATCTGTCTGGCCGGCCAGTGCGCGCAGCCCCACTCCTTAGGGCGCTTAGGGGCAATTGGTTATGCCGGCCCCTGACCCTATATATGGGCTCCACCACCGGAACTACCTTGCTGAATCCATAGCGCACTTACCTATGAAAGGAAGCCCTATGTTACTCCGGTTTGCCATTCCTGTGTACCAGTCCCGTCTGCTTTCGTCCTTTGACTTCGAACCTTCGCTGCCTGCCCAGACCTTCTGGGCTGACCACGACTACAAGTTTGTCTACCGCTTCTGTACCGCGTTGCACCTCGGTCGCCTCCGCAAGCAAGTCACATCAGGGATAGTGACCTGGTGGAATCCCGCCGTGGCAAGTCCATCCCGCCTTGCAGCAGGCTCTGGTGGAAACCGGCAGCCACTTAGATTCTGCTCCCCGATGTGGCCTGTACCACCTCTTGCGGCGGTCCAGTGGATCCACTACCCCGGCTCGTTACACAGGGTTTTTGTTCTTTTTATGTTTCTTGTATTGTCAACCTCCATCTGTTGCATGAAGCAGAAAATGTGACCTCTCAAGAAAAGGCTACCTTTTACCAATCAGCATTGGTACAATTCCGATATTGCCATGCAGTATGGCGTGCTAATCTGTTGTTTTAGACACATGTCTGGTAGACCTCTGGTTAGTTTTGGTGGTGAGTAGAGATGAGTGAATCGAATCTGACGAAGTGGAATTCATTTCAGATTTCAGGAAAAGTTCGACTCTTAACGAAGCAGAATTTCCTGGCGATTCGTCGTAATGAATCGTCTTTTTTTCTAAAATGGCTGCGAGCACATGGTGTGACATTGGGCAAAGAACTATGGGAGAAAGAAAGGAACGCCCTCAATACCATGATATGCAAACATGCAGCCAATCAGCAACCAGCCAGCTTCTGTGATGTCACAGCCCTACAAAAAAGGCCAGCCATTTTACATTCTGCCACTTGCCACTGTGTCTCTTATGTACACGGATGCAGCACTAGATTGTACCTTTTGCCAAACACTTCCAATTTTATAGTTACTGGGGTGAAATACCTTTCAACTACACAGTGTTTGTGTGTCATATACACACATGTTCCTGAACCTGCTCTATTGCTCTCTGTGCCAAAGAGTTACTTTTTACACTTATTTTGGTGATCTATCTTTGAAATACAGTGTGTGTATTTCTCACATATACACATCTCCATTACAGCAAGTTCACTCTTTTGGGATATCACTCTCTGTGCCAAAGACTTACTTTTTTCACTTATTGTGGTGAACTATTTTTGAAGTACAGTGTGTGTATTTCTCACATACACACATCTCCATTACAGCCAGTTCAGTCTTTTGGTATATCTCTCTCTGTGCCAAAGAGTTACTTTTTTCACTTATTGTGGTGAACTATTTTTTTAAACACAGTGTGTGTATTTCTCACATACACACATCCAGTGTCGGACTGGGGGGTCTGGGGCCCACAGGGGAGTTGATCTTGGGGGGCCCACCATACTGTACATGAAAATATTACCCGGGCCCCTGGGGCATAAATGCGCCCATTTTACCCCATTGTACAGTGTGCAAAAAGAACTGTAATGTGTAGTACAATAGCAAGAGAGTCACTTATCTGTATATCACACATATGTCTAGCATATCATTTGACACAGGGCTAAGTTTGCTACCATCCAAATCCCCCTCCACCCAAAACCAATATCCCCCTCCACCCACAAAACAATATCCCCCCCACCCACATCAATTTCCCCCCCCACCCACATACAATATCCCCCTCCAATAGTCCACATACAATATCCACCTCCACCCCCATACAATATCCCCCCTCCACCCACATACAATATCCCCTCCACCCAAATAAAATTTCCCCCTCCACCCACATACAATATCCCCCTCCACCCACATAAAAATATCCCCCTCCATGTTTCCCTTGGACAACGCACCTCACCACCTTCTAAATAAAACACCAGCATGCAGTCAAAAGAATAACTGAGAAATTTTATTGCACAAACACCAAAAGTGCCAAATAAATAACATTCAAAATAAAAACCCTTAAATTAGTTACTATGCATAATAATTGAATAGTGCAAATAGTCAAATTTTAAATAGAACTATATAATTTTTAAAACCAGAGGGCTTCTTCACATTTGTGTCAGCAATTTCGGTAAATACTATTAGCAAAACAGCAAAAAACATGGCAATGCCTAAATCGTCACAAGGACAGTTATGGTTAATAGGATTCTAAATAGAGTGCAAAAAAGCCCAATATCTAAAACCAGCTTATAGCAACATCTTTCGAAGAACGGGAGGAGGGATTTTTGCAAATTTGTTAACAATGCATCATAGTCTAAGTCATGGAAATAATCTCTCTCAATATTCATTAAAAATAAGTTTCTAAAAGTTCCTGCCAATCAATGACCTCAAACGATTTTTCACAATTTTTAGTTTGGAAAATACTCTTTCACAGGAAACCTGAGTACATGCAAGGGTCAGAATTGCTTTATAAACTGCAAATAGATTTGTATATGCAGCAGAATGCAAATTATGATAATAAAGTTCTGTAGCAGCACGTTAGGCAGTTTTCACAAGCTACTTTGTCTGCTACCATCGATGTCATCCTCATCAACATTCATCAATACGAATTACTTTCCGTTTGTACTGGGATATTGGCTTTTTTAGGGGCATAGTTCTCTTGGAAGCTGAGAAGCTCAAGTTTAAGTTTTACAGTGTCAAACAATCTGCTAATTGAGCTACTGTTTTTTAAAGACTCGGATGTAATGTCTTTTTGGTTAACTGGTCCAAAAACCTTTTGGGTCAAATTTGGGAAATGTCACGGATGAGGGTTTCATTTTTTGAAAATTTTGTCTCGACACTGGTTGTTGCCTGGTTATGACAACATTATATACTTTGTATTGAAAACCTTTCATAGGGTCAGCATGAGGCTCATCTTCAGCTAATTCACCAGGCATATTTTTTTTCTTTGCCAACCTTTTTTGGGGTTTAAACTGTTTTGAATCTGGGTCAGTACAGAATGCCCCCTCAAGGACTTTTTTTCAGTAAGTTGCAATGAATGGTTTACAATGTAGTGGGGTTTCTGAAAATGATCCCTAAGGCAAACAATCTCCCTTTTTGGGCAGTTTCAAATCATTCGCCATGCTTGTAGAATGTCCAGTCACGAGTTTGTAGATAGTCCGAAACTGGACTTGCAATCTCAAAAATTTGCATGAAACAAAATTGATATTAATAAAGTTTCATATCTTGTCCAGCCATGAAGTAAATGTTTGCCTCATTTACAGCTTTACTGTCAAATCTTGGAGAACCTGCAATATGTTCCAAACAGTACAACAGAGTGCTATAAAGTTGTTTCGAAGAATCATGAGATGATCCAAAAATTGTATTCAGTGCCTTTGGCTTACTCCACCATCGAGTGTCTCCTATTTTTTTAAGCCTGGTTAATCTTGCTGCACCCTGAGACTGTGATGACACTTGTTCTGTCCAAAGAGATGTTTCTCTTGTAAAAATCAGAAAAAAAAACAGCAGTTTTTTCCAACACCCCCCAAAGAAGGATTTTAAACTGATGTGACACACTGATTTATATCAACAATCACTAAATTAAGGATGTGTGCATAACACCAAGTGTATATGGAATTGACCGCTACAGCTTTAATGTGGGCCTGGACTCCATTGTAGCACCCAGTCATATTTGCTGCACCATCAAATGAGCAGCCAATTATGTTGTTAACACTTAGGGAGAATCGTTCTAACTCCTCTTTCAGTTTTGTAAAAAGCTCTTCTCCTGTTGTGCTGCTCACATTTACTAAAGAAAACAGCCGTTCATGCACAGTTCTGTCCTTGACATAGCGCAAAATTATGCTGCATTGCTCTTTAACTGCAACATCCTGGGTGCTGTCCATTTCTACGCTGAACTGTACAGCTTCTTTCACATCTTCGCTTATTTTTTCTTTCACCATGTTACCCATTATGAGAATTAGTCGGTTTATAGAAGTCTTGCTTAAGAAAGTAACAAGACTTCCTCTCCCTTTAGTTTCTTGGTGTCTGCTTTTCCTTTTTTGGCTGATGGCTACTACTTCATCTACATGTTTTTTAAATATGGGATCACATTTACTACAAAGTATTGCAAGCTCTAGAAAATTGCCATGATTTAATTCAGTGTTAAATAAAGGAATGAGCACCCTCATCCTTTCCTTTTAATAGCAATAGCTAGTTTTGCAATACAAAGAATGATGTCAATGATTCTCTTAATAACAGCGCGATTTTGTTGTAACTTTTCTTTCCGTCTATTTACTAAGTTCACATTGATCAACGTTTCAATGTCTGCTTTCTTTTCTGCAACTAGATATGCAGATACAGAGCTTTGATGCAAGTTTGACTCCTCATGTTCTTGTATACGTGTATACACATGTGCTTTATCAACCTTACACCCTGTAATAAAATTACTTTGTCTATTGGGGCAAAAGCCTTTACATTTGGGAACAAAAAAGTTCTTGTGTTTCTATGCGATAGGACAGCCATTTCCTCTGAATAGCACTACCACCAGGCATAGGACACTGGTAACCCTTGTGTGCTTGAAAAGGTAGTATGTGAGTTTCATCCGTCAATGGCTGGATCGGGTGAGCTTTCATAAAATTTAACTTAGTGGACAAATTACACGTGGTGTCTGGGGCTTTAAAAGCATTGCATACCGCAGATGTTGAAGGCATTTCTGACAACAAAGCATCAGAGTCTGAGCTTTCAGATTCCCTGTCTTTCTCAGGGTCAACATCCTTTGTTGCTTCTGATGGTGGTGATTAGCCTCATTTTCACCAGGTATAGATGTTACTACATCTACCACTGCATCAGACTGTGGATCAGCTGTTGAGCAAGATGCTGTTGGTTGTACGGAGCTCTGGCTTGTTGCACTCATTGAGTGCCATAATTTCCGTTGTCCTGGAGCTGATCCAGCTTTTTCCAGATGTTTTCTGGTGGTCTCTGATCTCTTGTGTGAACCTGTTTTATACTTTTTCTTTCTGGGGCCTCCTTCTTCAGACATTTCTTCTGAAGCAGAGGGTCGTTTAGAAGACATTGGCCTATTAGGTAAAATATAACAACAGTTTGGTAACAATTTGCTTTGTACAGAATGCTAACTTTAAAGAGAATGTGTCATCAAAAAATGAATCCTTGTTTAACTTACGTTTTAGGTTAAACACATTTTTTAAGAATTTTTTTTTTTTGGGGGTGGTTAGTTTTTCATCTCACATTTAATATTTTTAAAAAATTAAGTCCTGCAGTTTTCACTTTGGTCACTAAGTCTAAAAATAGCTGACACGTTCTGTTCTGTAGAGAAATATTTTCAATAGTCTGGTTGTTATCATTACAGGAGGGTTAAACTGAAAAGTGACACCAATGTGTATAGATAACACAGGATTTACCAGTCACAAAAGGAGATGTCACAGCTCCCCCTCCCTGCACAATGACTGTTTCCCAGGTCACAGAGCATCCCTTTAGAAAACTCTCCTATAGAAGTCAATGGGACGAGTCAATTTTAAAATGCTCCTTGTGCATGAAGCTGCAGTAAAGCATTCTCTCTAAATCCTGTAAAGCAGTTCGGGAAAAACATGGCTGCCCCCATAATGATATACAGACAACATAATTGAGAAATAGACAATCAGAAGATAAAAACGGCAAAGAAGAAAAGAAAATGTCATTACCTTGTTTTAATAAGTAAAAAAAAAAATTCTACAGATTCCCTTTAAAAATGACTTAATCCCAGCACCAAATAAGTCTTTGGTAAATATTTGCTTTGCACAGGCTCCAACAATTCTAACAGCTGATTTTGGAGGGCTGTGATCTATTATTGGTGGTCTTTGACATTAATAGTGTAAAGTGAGTAACACACTGTTTTATTCTATTCACAAATACTTTTCTTTACCATTAAAAAGCCAAATTAGATGAATATACTACCCAATAATAAATTTGTGCATGACCTACCCCGATTTACTGTCTACCTTCCTGTAAAGTAGGCACCAGTATCCAACAGGTCCAAACCGCACGTGCAGTACTTTCAGCCCCTAATAGGATAAATACAAGCTCACATGACAGTTCTTCACCTTTCAGACTACACAGCATTCACGTTAATCATAAATAAAGGAATGTACAATAATATAGATAAAGGTTCTATTTAGTGTTTGCACTTGGCCACATAGCAAAATGGTGAGGGGGAGGTGCCGGAAAGGCACAATCTCCTGGGGGGGAAACAGAGGACCAACAAAGCTCTTGAGATTGTGCTACGGCTGTGGCCTGTACCTCCAGAATCATACTGTATAGCCTTAATTTCTAGCCCTGTCCTGTTTTCGTGCCGTACACACGGCCGCAGGGGGATGGCTTTTCTTTGCGATTAGCAGAGAAAAACCTTCCCCCTTCACATTGCGATGTACATAACATAACCCGTCCGAAAACCGGTCGGAGGAATGAACATGTTCTATTTTTTTTGGGCGGCCGGCGGTCTGAAAAACCACCGAGCGGAAAACCCGTCCAGTGGGGACTGCTGCAGGGTTTTCCATAGAGGCCTCAAGTAAAAAGTTTTCACCCGTTTTGCAGACTGTTTTCAAACCCAAAAACCATCTGAAAAACCGTCTGCAAACCGGTAGTGGGGACAGGGCCAAAATTTCTGCATATATCTGTGATATAAAGTTTTCAGGGGGCATAGGGGCAAGCTAAAAGTTGTGGTTTGGGCTGTATGTTTTTTTAAAAATATTTTTTTTGTGTTTGTGTTTTTTGTTAACTTTTGTTTTACTATTTGTGTGCTTTGGGGGCATTTTTATTTTTTATATTTTTTTTCATTTGCAATTTCTCTTTGTAACTTGGGCTACTATATGAGCCAGTCCAAGTGAAATTTCCTTCCCTACACTGATTTACAGAGTTTTAAACAGGTTGATGAGACCTAGCATCTAGGCAGTTACCGAGGCACCAGTGAATCATGTTTATTCACTAAGTGCCAGGAGGCAGGAAGGCGACACAGGCCTTTTGCCTGTTTGTGTATACAGTGCTCCTTGCCTGAGAAGCCAGAAATGGTAATAATCCATTCCTGTTTTCTCAGTGGAGAGCTCAGCTATCGCTGACAGCCAGATCTCCACTGGGACACTAGTTCCAGAACCTGTCCCAGTGGCATTACAGACCCATCCATGAGGCCCTGTGAAGGTTACAGACCCATCCATGAGCCCCGTGGGGTTTCAGAGTCTGTAACCCCTCACAGGGCTCATGGATGGGACTGTAACCCTCACAAGGGCTCATGGATGGGACTGTAACCCTCACAGGGCTATGGATGGGACTGTAACCCCTTTACAGGGGCCCTGGATGGGACTGTAACCCCTCACAGGGCTCATGGGTGGGACTTGTAACCCTCACAGGGCTCATTGGATGGGGACTGAACCCTCACAGGGTCAATGGATGGGTCTGTAATGCTACAAAGGGGCTATGGATGGGTCTGTAACCCTCACAGGGCTTATGCTAGGTTTTTTACACATGCATATAGACCCATCCATAGCCCCTGTGAGCATTACAGACCCATCCATGGGGCCCTGTGAGGGTTAAACAAGCCTTGTGAGTATAGGTCTTGAAATGCTCACAGGGCTTGTGTTAGGGACATTCAGAAAGCCAGCCCAGGGCCCTTAGTCAAAGTGAAGAGTCATTTGAAAATGCAGTGTGGGCCCACGGAGGAAAGGAGGGGGCCCACCGCTGCTGTTTAACTTTATTATGCGGCCCCCTTTTATATAGGGCACGGTGCACTGCTGCTGCCAAGGGTTTCCCAAACCCCCAGCCAGTTTTCCCCCCTCAACTTTATGTGGGGGAAACGGTGATGTGGGGTCTCTGGTAGGCGCCGGCCGCGCCGCTGAGGAAGTCTCCCAGCCGCCGGCCCTTACCTAGCTGAGCTCTGCCGCCTCCTTCAGATCCGCTCTCTCCCTGCTGCTAGTACTGTCCCGCGTGCGATAGTCGCGCACCAGGGAGGAAACCGCGGCACTGCGGAGGCTGGCGGACGGCACATTCCGGTCCTGTAATTAAAGCTACAAACCGCCCGAGAAGGTAAGGAGGAGCCGGGGGGCGGGGGAAGAGAGGGGATCGCTGCGCGCTCCGATAGAGAAGCAAGCGTCTAGATGAAGTACATCTAGCGGCTTGCCTCTCTAATTTGAAATGTAAAAAAAAACAGTAAACAAAGGAGCCGGGGCCGGGACCCACCGGGGAATCCCCCGGTTCCCCGGCGGCCCAGTCCGAGCCTGCACACATCTCCATTACAGGCAGGTTATTATTTTGGGATATTGTTCTTTTTTTTTGAGTTGTTGGGTAGCAGCTTTCTTCACCCGACTAGTGAGGAAGGTACTCACTAACAGCTGCAACAGCACCTGGAGCAGACCCTGAACCAGCAGGTGGTGGCCTACTTGGACAGTACCCTGCCACCCCACATTGAAGATCCGTTGAACTACTGGGCAGTCAAACTGGATTTGTGACCGCAACTTGTCCAGTTTGCACTGGAGAAGATGTCCTGCCCGTCCAGTAGTGTGGCATCAGAGCGAATGTTCAGCACAACGGGGGCTATACATTACCCCAAGGAGAACTCGCTTGTCCACCCGAAATGTGGGGAGACTCACCTTTGTCAAGAATCAGGTGTGGATCAGAAAGGATTTCCACACACCAATGCCTGATGCTTCAGATTAGATCAGCCATGCCGCCTCACCAAATAAGTCTGGATTCTTCTGGCTACCTGCTTCAGCTACTATTCTGATGCTGCCACCCGCCTGATGCCAGACATCTGCTGTCAGCTGCTCCTTCTACCACCCACCATCTTTACCAGGGACTGGTATTGACACCCAACTTCCCACTCATCACTGATGCTGCTGCCACCTCACCACTCAGGTCTCCTCATGCTGCTGCTGCTGCGGCTTCCACCTCTTCGTCATGGCACCTAGCTGCCACCACCTCAAAATTATGTCATTGTGCCACTCTATGGCCTGATTTTGCTGCTGTTTCTGCTGCCACCTCCACACTGTGTAACTGTGCCAATCTGTGGCCTACTCATGCTGCTGCCACCTCCACAATCTGTCATTGTGCCACTCTGTGGCCTACTCATGCTGCTGCCACCTCCACACTATATCATTGTACAACTCTGTGGCCTACTCATGCTGCTGCCACCTCCACAATCTGTCATTGTGCCTCTCTGTGGCCTACTTATGCTGCTTCCCCCTCCCCAATCTGTCATTGTGCCACTCTGTGGTCTACTCCTGTTTCCGCGAGATCCACGCTATGTCATTGTGCCACTTTGTGGCCTACTCATGCTGCTGCCACCTCCACAAAACTTCAATTTTGCCTCTCTGGGGGGCCTACTTATGTGCTTCCACCCCACAATCTGGTCATTTTGCCACTCGTGGCCTACACATTTCTGCTGCCACCCCCACAATCTGTCATTCTGCCACCTCTGTGGTCTACTCCCTGTTTCCGGGGAGATCCACGCTATGTCATTTTTTGCCACTTTGTGGCCTACTCTGTGCTGGCCCTCCTCCACAAATCTGTCATTGTGCCTCTCTGTGGCCTACTTATGCTGCTTCCACCTCCACAATCTGTCATTATGCCACTCTGTGGCCTACACATGCTGCTGCCACCCCCACAATCTGTCATTCTGCCACTCTGTGGTCTACTCCCGTTTCCGCGAGATCCACGCTATGTCATTGTGCCACTTTGTGGCCTACTCATGCTGCTGCTACCTCCACAATCTGTTATTGTGCCAATCTGTGGCCTACTCGTGTTGTCGTCACCTCCACATTATTTAATTGTGCGACTCTGTGGCCTATTCATGCTGCTGACAACTAACCACTCTCTCATTCGACCACCCTATGGTTTTCTAATGCTGTTTCCACCCTCTACCACTCTATGACATTGCCACTATGTTTGGTGTTCCCTTCTTTTAATCTGTCAAAAAAGGAATGAAAAGAACAAACACAACCAACTGTGTCTTCGGAGAAGTCGTAAGGCCTGTGTGACATAGTACTTTGTTTGCATCGGGATTGTCTGATGACTTTGTAGTCAAAATCAGGAGTGGATACAAAACACAGAAGACATACAAATATTCAATTCACTTTTCATCTCTGTTTTGGATCAACTTCTGTTTCTTTTTGGCTTTAGCAATACTGAAAGGATTATTGACGATTGGAAAGCGGACCACTGACGGATCAAAAGGAAGGGCAAAATGATCAGTGATGTCAATGCAAAAAATTTCTGGCCGACATCCTCTCCACTCTTTCGGGGGTGGGGGGTGGCTCTATATGTATCAGCGTTTAACAGAACAGGTTCTGTAATAATCTGTGGAATCATCTGACGACGGTGTAAAATGAGTGCATTCTTTGACGCTATAGTGGGATCTTGGCCCTCAGCTCGGTTCTTTCTAGCTGGCGCTGACATTATCCTGTCAGGCTGTATTCCCACTTCAGTTATTTGGTCAGTTTTGCTCCTGTAACTGCCTTGATAAGTGAAGTGTGAATCGATTCTAAGAGCAGCACCTGTCATCTTCGTGTCATACTAAATCACAGCATTGTATCAAGACCAAACCACGCTCCTTATCCATATTTCTGCATGGCACAATGTTCTTCAACACCATACAGACTTTCTGCAGCCAGGAAATAGCTATTTTCTAACGCAATTCGTCACGAATAAATTCGTAATGAAACTAATTTTGGGGGAAAATTCAGTGAATCGGCAGAATCTAATTTTTTAGACATTTGCTCATCTTAAGTGGTGAGCTGTTGGTCAGGACTCGCGTACCTTCATAGCCAACATTCACCTTTCTCGGCTACAATATGCACTTTCAACGTCAAAAGTAGGAGAAGTCATAATAATGTGACTCAACAGTGTATTTCCTTTAATATGGTATTTATAGAACCAGACGTCAGATTAAGAAATCGTCTAGATTCTGAGCTCATCATAGGAACACATACAAGTCACAAATCTATAAAACAAAATATCTTTCCATGATTTTATAATTAGTTTATTCTGTTCAGTGTTCTTCTTGTGAAATTCTACATTGCACTGCGGTTCTGTGCTGGAAACAGCTGCTGATGATTATGTTTCTTGGATTATCTGATGTTGGATTAATAGAATTTTACTGTACACTGTTTTTTCATCACATATATTCTGAGTGACCTTAGTGCACTTTTTACTGTTTGGTCTGAGATGACATTTCTATTAATCTTAGTGATGATAAAAAAATATATATATTTTTAGTGCATGCAATGAGTCAGTATTGTAAAAGTAAATGGAAGCTAACAAGTAAAACCCACATTTATTTTGTCACTATGGGCGACATGTATGAATCTCGCCGGGTCGGGGCGCGCTTTTCCGCTAGTTTTCCGGCGGAATCTGCGCCTGATTTATGTCGGGGCCGGGGCGCGCTCATACATAGCATGTAAAGTCCGCCGCGCCTCGCCTGTGTGTTAGGCGCAGTGCGGGACTGAGGCGCAGTGCGGCGCTGCGCCTATGATTCGGCGCCGGAGGTAGTGCGGTCATACATGCGGGGAAAAGTCCGCCGCGCCTGGCCAGTGTGTGGGGCGCAGTGCGGGGACCGAGGCGCAGTGCGGCGCTGCGCCTAAGATTCGCCGTCCGAGGCGGTGCGCTCGTACATGCGGGCAAAAGTTCCCTGCGCCTCACCAGTGTGTGTGGGGCACAGTGCGGGGACATGGGCGCAGTACGGGACTTAGGCGCCGTGCGGGACTGCGCCGAAAAACAGTTCTGATGCGAGACCGGCTGGATTCAAGAATTAGGATATTGGAAATTGCCGGGAAATACAGTAATTCAAATTCAGAAAGCTATTCTGATTGGTCGGCATAAACCGGCCAATCAGAATAGGAGCGACAGTGAACCATTAAAGCCTATGGGGAAGCTTAGACCAATCAGAATCCACGGCGGGATAGTTCAAAATACAGTAAAAATGCTGAAAAGCGGTGATTGGCTGAGCTAGCGGGGGCTCGGCTAGCTCAGCCAATCAGAATAGGAGCGACAGAGACCCATTAAAACCTATGGAGAATTATTGACCAATCAGAATAGGAGCGACAAAGACCCATTCTAGTCTATGGAGAAGTTTAGACCAATCAGAATCCATGGCGGGATAATTCAAAATACAGTAAAAAGACAGAAAAGAGCTGATTGGCTGAGCTAGCGGTGGCTTGGCTATCCCAGCCAATCAGAGCGCGAGCTACTTCTCCCATTATAGTCTATGGAGAGATGGGCGCTCTGAAATCTCGGCGCTCAGCGCCGTGCGGCATGAAGTATTAATAAAAAAATTATTTTTATTAAATGTAAAACATTATCAGATAAAGAGCCGAACCCTTCTTTACAAATAAAGCAGTTAAAAACCCGAACAACGCGTTTGTCGCCGAGACCGGCGCTACATAGGGAATTGCAATAGAGAGAATTGATGGGAAATACAGTAATTCAAATTGTTTAAGCTATTCTCATTGGTTGCATAAACCAGCCAATCAGAATAGGAGCGACAATGTCCCATTAAACCTATGGAGGAGAAATTGACCAATCAGAATAGGAGCGACAATGTCCCATTATATCCTATAGTGAAAAATTGACCACTCATATTCAAAGGCGGGACAGTTCAAAGTACAGTAAAAATGCAGAAACGAGCTGATTGGTTGAAGCGGCGGGGGCTCGTCCAGCTTAGCCAATCAGAGCGCGAGCTACTTTCTCATAAAGTTCTATGGGGAAAAGAAATTCTGAGGGGCGCTCTGTGATTGGCTAAGTTAAAAGAGGCGCCGTTATTTGGACCAACTGGGAGAGCGAGCGACCCCTCCAATGGGTTTTCTAATGCAATCTGAAATAAAACTGTACATGGCCGAAATCAAATGATAAGACTACAGAAGTTGTCCCGATGTGTATATAAAATGAATAATAATATGGGGGTAAAGAAAAAAAAATATTAATTCACTAAAATCATGTTTATTTCTTTATTTTCGTTAGCCAAGGATCAATAGTATTGGTGTAACGAAAATAAAGAAATACAAATGATTTTAGTGAATTAATATTTTTTTTTTCTTTACCCTAAAGAAAAGTACAGTAGACTATGTTTTGGTGAGGTGGATATGCTGCACAATTTTCTTCTGAACTTGTGGACAGAATATCTGCACCATATCCACAGGAAAATCCAGATTACCAAACTGAACAAATTTTAGTGAGGATTCGTTGTGGATTTGCAGCTGTGAATTTTCCAGTTGATTTTGAAAAGCAAAAAAGGCAGATGTAATAATAGGTTTGCTATTCGGCTTTAAACCCTTAGGGTATGTTCACATTGCGTAATTGCGGTGCACATTTTGCAGCGTATTTGCGCTTTATAGTGACTTCGCAGCGCTTACGGGTCGCTGATAATAGAGGTGAATGGAGTCAGCCCCCCTGTCCTTGGAAGTACACGCTTCCAAAACACACAGCATACTGCGTACAGTATGCGTCCCAGTACGCCAAGTGAACATACCCTCATGTGAAAATATCCTTAAGCACAAGGCCCAAATGACCTGCAAAAGTTTTTACTTTTTCCCTCCCTGCATTTTAACAGTCGTAACTTTTTTATTTCTTCAAAGAATAGTTGTATGAAGACTAGAGATGGGCGAATCGATTCTAACGGGGAATTCGTTTAGAATTTTCGGGAAAACTTGGTTTTGGGAACGAAGTCGAACTTTGGGGTACTTTCGGGTGAACGAAGTGGTTTTTGATTATAAAATGACTGGGGGCCACATGGCGCACATGGGCAAAGCACCCGGGAGGAAAAAGGGCATGCCTGCATGACATGTGCAGAGTGGAAAGCCAACAAAAACCCGGCGGATTCGGGTGACGTACCGATATAAAGTCCGGGCGCGCCCCGGGGAGTCACACTCCTCCCTGTATGATCAGGGAGGTGCTCCCGGGGCTAATGTTCGAAGAATTGTTTTTTAAAATCTTTCTGGGGGGTGTCTCAGCTTTTCTCAAAAACTGTTTTTTTAAATGTTCTTTTTTAAATTTTTTTGGGGTATTGGATCTAAACCAGTGTGGTCCACTGCGCTGCATATACTTTCAATACCAAGTGGGATCTAACCCACTTCCGTTGTATTCTTTTAAAAGAAACAGCGTTTGTACAATACAAATCCCACGTCATTTGGCTGCCAATTTTTTGCGCAATTTACACCCAAAGGGTTTAATTAATTTTGTTTTCGGGTGGGCTCCCCAAAAACCCGTTTTTTTTCAAGCCAAAAATAAAAAAATTTTTCCTGTAGCCTAATTCAAAGAAAGGTTAATTACAATGTATCTTTGTTGTGGGGGCGAGAAAACACGCAATTTTAACACGCTACAAAGCTACTTTTTTGGGGGGTAAATTTTTTTGGCGAAATTTACTCCGGGGTTTTTTAAGCTTGTTTTGCGGGTGTGCTGACCCCCAAGAAACCGTTTTTTTTCAACGCCAAAATATATCAATTTTTCCTGTACCTAATTCAAAAGCAAAGTTAAAATACAACTGAACTCCTTTTGTGGGGCATAAAAAAACACGCAATTGAAAACACGCTACAAAGCTACTAGTTTGTGGGTCATTTTTGGCGAAAATTACTTTCGGGGGTTAATTAACTTTTTTTCTGGTGTGCTGACAAAAAAAACCGTCTTTTTCAACCCCCAAAATATATAAATTTTTCCGTAGCCTAATTCACAAGCAAAGGTTAATTACAACCGTTCTTGTTGTGGGCGTAGAAAACACGAAATTTAACAGCTACAAACACAATTTTGTGGGGCTCAATTTTTAAACCCAATTTACATCCGGGGTTAAGCTTTTTTGGGGTGTGCTGGCAAAAATAAACCCGTCTTTTTAAACCAAAATATAAAATTTTTTTTCCTGTACCTAATTACAACAAAGGTTTAAAAAACTGTTTCTCTTGTTTTGGCGTAGAAAACACGCAATTGAAACACCTAAAAACTTTTTTTTTTTTGGGGGCTCAATTTTTTTGGGCGCAATTTCATCCAGGGGTTAATTAACGTTGTTTTGCTGTTCTCCCCCAAAAAAAGCTTTTTCAACGCCAAAATAATAAATTTTTCCTTAGCCAATTCACAAAAAAGGGTTTTAATTACAACTGTCTCTCTTGTTGGTGGCGAGAAAACACAAAAATGTAACACGCTACAAAGCTACTTTTTTGGGGGGGCTAATTTCTTTGGCGCTTTTACACCCGGGGGTTAATTAAGGGGTTTTTTTGCTGGTGTGCTGACCCCAAGAACCGTCTTTTTCAACCCAAAAATATATAAATTTTTCCGACCTAATTCCAAGCAAAGGTTTAAAAAAAACTGTATCCCTTTTTGTGTGGCGTAAAAAACCCCAATGAAAACCCGCTACAAAGTACGTTTGTCGGCTAATTCTTGGCGCAATTTACATCCGGGGGTTAATTTAGTTTTGTTTTGCGGTGTGCTGACCCCAAGAAACCGTCTTTTTAAAACGCCAAAATTATAAATTTTTCCTTTTCCTAATTCAAAGCAAAGTTTAATTACAACTGTATCTCTTGTTTGTGGCTAAAAACACGCAATTGAACAGCTAAAAAGATAGTTTGTGGGTCAATTTTTTGCCGCAATTTACTTTCGGGGGTTAATTAAGCGTTTTTTTGCGGTGTGCTGCAAAAATAAACCTTCTTTTTAAACCCAAAAAAAATTAAATTTTTCCTGTACCTAATTCACAACAAAGGAAATTCAACCGTTCTCTTTGTGTGGCAAGAAAACACGAAATTTTGTAACACCTAAAAAGCTACTAGTTTTGCGGCTAAATTTCTTTGGGCAATTTACATTCGGGGGTTAAATTTAAAGGTTTTTTTTGTGGTTTTCTGACAAAAATAAAGTCTTTTTAAACCCAAAAATAAAACTTTTTTTCCTGTAGCCTAATTCATGTCCGAAGGTTAATTTAAGCCTGTTTGTGCTTTTACATTTAGTAAAACACACAGTGTTTTAAACGAAACAACAAGAAAATTTTTCCGGGCCATTTGTGGAGCGCTTTTTATACCCAAGGGGTTCCCCCAAGCTTGTTACTGGGTTCATTTGGAGTCAAAAACGGGGTGTTTTTTTTATATTAAGATTACCCCATCAAACAGGGTCTGACATTTTAGAACAAACAGTATGTCAGACAGAGAGGTTGGGGCCCTTGCACCTGCGATGGCATGGCAAAAAACTTTCCCCTGGAACAGGCCGGGGCGCACACGAAAGGGGGCGTCCACAGGGGCACTAGGTGGGGCCACAACGCCGCTGTACTAGCGGCCGTTTTTTTGTTCAGCAACCAAAGGGTTTTGATTGGTTGACTAGTCATCCTCTTCCTCCCAACCCCTTTGACAACCCCACCCAAGAGTCGGGGGGAAAACCTCAAACAACCATTATTGGCAGGGCCCGGGGGACGGGTCGCGGCCCTCACCTGCCCCTACCCGCCCTGCCCATCCGCCCCTCACCAGAGATCTACTATGGGTCTGGCTCAGGCCACTTATAGCGGGGTTTACAATTGAGGGGGGGCAGCAGCAGCTATTTTGGCGCGAAGAAATGGGGCCAATACCCCCGCTTTTGCAGTAGGCGGAAAAGTATAGATGTTAGGTGGTGGGAGGTCAGTTTGTGAAGGTCACCTCGCATACCAAAACCGGGTTTAGAAAAACCCAGTGACGATAAAACACAAAAAAGATGATGATTAGCCGACCGATTTGGGGAGCCGGGTGAGGAAAGGGTTCATCATCGTCAGAAAAAGGGGGGCACCCTTGCGCGTCAGGCAGCAGCGCAGCCAGCAAGGGGGTCGGTGGCCCGTGAATCACGGATAGCAGCAGTGGAGGTTGGGACCCAAAAGGGCCACGGGGTAAAAAAACCTGTTTGAGGTCCAAGAAAGTAGCAGCACAGGGGCTCCCAGCGAGGGGCACTCAGTGCGGGGCATTGCGGAAAATCCTTACTGGCGGGGTGGCATTCTTTCAAAACCCCCGGGGGCCAAATTGGGGGTAAATGTAGAATTTTTGGGGCAAAAGTAACGGGCCAGGGAGCAACTTGGGCACCAGGGCCCTGCGTCAACACATGCAGGCCCCATCTGGTGGCCTGGGAAAACGTGGCTCAGATGGGTGGCCATCCTGCCCCACACAACAGCAAGCAGCGCCCAGGGGCACGCATGCCATTGCAGCCATTTAAGGCTCCACCCCCTCTGCAAAAGGGGAGCGTTCTCTTTGACATCATTCCCGGCCGATGCCCTGCCCTCGCTACTCATGGCGCCACAGTCGTTCAGCGAGGGATTGCAAAGAGACAACATATGCGCCCAACCACCATTGAGCACTGACCGGCTCCGCCCAAAGTGTTGGTATGCAGTCCCTCCCTTCCAAATGGGGGGACTCTGCCCCGTTCAGAAAATTTAAGGCTTGTGCCGAGCCGAGATGGAGAGTTCCAGCTGTAATTTTTTTTCCCAAAAAAAGGCAGTACCAACTTCAAAAATGTAGAACGAAGGGGGTCATCCTTGAGCTTATTTTTTTTTTCCCCTTTGCACGCAGCCGGACTCGGGTAAACACGATCGGGGCCATACTGTCCTTTAGGGCCCCACGGGTGAATGTCCCAGCCCAGGACACCAACAACTTGGACGGAGCGCCCCTTTTCCCCCACGTTGTCAAAAGCTGCACCTCCCAAGGCCGCCTCCCCCCCCTCCTCCCACCACCAACCAGCCCCACAAGTATGCCCACATACCACATGTGTGGGGGCACAGCGGCACGCATTTTCTAAAATGGCTTGCCTCGCGAACGAAGTCACCCGGGGGGGAACTGCTCCGCGCATGGCAAAAATCGATGGTGGCTTTCTCCACCCCAAACTGCAAAGGGAAAACCAGGGTGCGGAAAAGGGGAGGAAATTGTCCCCCGCCCGGGGAGGGTGGTCCGCCCCCGGGGCAGGCCATGTGTTCTATTGGTTGTAAAAAAGGTCCGAAGTTTCCACCGATCTTCAGAACTTTAAAAAAGGGCCAGGAAACTTTGCATGCATTTACCATTCGACAAAGCCGGAACACCCCCCGAGTTTGCACGGCAAAAGGGCCCCTCCCCAAACACTCTTATGGATTTTCCCCCCTGGAATTCCAGCCTGCAAGTTGGACCGATGTTTTAAACAGAGAAACCATTAAAGATTTTTTGATGATCCAGGCAGAAAATACCCCCCTGTGTAACTTTGAGTCCCCAGTGGCAGCTCATGGTGAACCTCCTTTTTTTGGGGCCCATTCGAGGAGGCGAGTTATTTGTCAGTCCCAGACAGGGGATGAAAAACTCATTCCACTGCCATGTCCTGGAACAGATGCTGAAAAATCTGTTGGGCAGGGGACTGGAGACGGGGGCGACTACATCCGGGGCCCACATAGCCCGGTGGGACTAAAATGAGGGGGAGGAGGGGGACATTGGAGCAGAATCATTGTCGGGTGAAATTAGTTTTTTTTCTACCCAGGGAAAAGAGGAGACGGAGCGCGGGGGAGGGGATGGAGATGAAAGAGGGGCAGAGACCCCAAGCACCGGGGCGTTCAGTGGAAAGGAGGCGGGGAGCCCCTGGGAATCACTTTTTGCAAGGGGCCCGCAGCAGGGCTTATTTGCCTGGCAGTGACCCCAATAGTCAGCATCCGGAAGGGAGGGACTTCTGGCCTCCCCCCTATGGACCCTCGCTAGGGTCCTTGGGAGCCTTTTTCCCAGCATTGAGGGGGAAAAGACAAACTAAAATACATGGGGAAATCCCCCGTAATCATTGGCCGCTCCCTATGTGGGGCATGTCCCCCCTCTGACGGTCTGACCGGGGTTTTCCTCGCGCTAAAGACTACTGCCGCGGCTGCTGGGAAAGGTGGGGGGTAGGAGCAGTACCAGCTCCTTCAGTAGAAACCTAATTGGATCAGATGAGCACTTCCTTCACCCCCTAGTGAGGAGGGAGCGCCACAAGCAGCAGCACGGGACCGGAGCAGCCCCTAACCAACAGGGTTGTGGCCTACTTGGACAGACTTCCACCTCATTAGAAGATGCTGGACTACGGGCACCAAACTGGTGGTGGCCGCAACTTGCCGGTTTGCAGTGGGAAGCGCCCTGCCCGGCCAGTAGTGTGGCATCGAGCGGGTTTTCATCGGGGGGGGGCCCAAATTTTACCCCAGGAGAACCCGCTTTCCAGGGGAAAATGGGGAAAACTGCCCTTTTTGTCAAGAAAATCAGGGTGGATCGGCCAGGTTTTCCAAAACCCCAAATGCCTTAGGCGTCAGCTGGGTTCAAACTACCGCCTCGCCAAATTCTGATGCCGCCCCCACCTGATCCACACTCTCTCCATTTTCCCCCTCTGCCTACCACCATCTTTACCAGGGAAGGGTATTGCCACCCCCCTCAACACTCTGTCATTGTCCCACTGTCGACCTCATGCTGCTCTGCTGTTGCTTTTGCCGTAATCCACACTTTTTTTTGTGCCACTGTCTACCTCATGCCGCTGTGGCTGCTCCCTGTCCCCCCACACTGTGTCATTGTCCATGCCTGACCTCATCTGGCGCCTTGACCTCCGCTCTATCATTGTGCCCTCGTGGCTTCCTCCTTTTTTTGCCCCCTCCAAATGTCCTTGTCCACTCCTGACCCATACTGCTGCCGCCTGACCTCCACACTTTGATTTGCCATCTTTTCCCTAATACTGTTTTCCACCTCCAAAATGTATTGTGCCATGCCTGCCTCATGCTGCTGCTGTTGTCCCTCCCCCTGTTGATTGTCCCACCTGGGCCAATACTGTTTTGCCACCCCCGAATGTCATTGTGCCACCCAAACCTCAGCGCTCCCGCCATGCTCCGCTCTCATTCTTGTCCCTTTCTTGGGGTTCCCTTCGTTTTGACACCCCAAATGTCATTGTCCCCTGCCTGACCCAAAATGCGCCCCCGTGACCTCCGCTCTCCCCTTGTGCCCCTCGGGGGCTTCCTCGTTTTTTGCCACCTCCGGGAAATGTCATTGTGCCACTGCCTGACCTCATGCTACTTTGGCTGCCGCCGTCACCTCCACACTCTGTCACTAATGTTGCCACCTGAGCTCTCAGCATGCTTTTTTCAAGCTTTTGCTGGCATGACTTTATCAGGCTATATTCCCGCTTCAGTTTTTTGGTCAGTTTTGCCCTCTTAAGTGCCCAGGGAATTTTATAGTAAGGCGATTCTAAAAGCGACGGCAGTCATCTGCGTGTCATACTAAAACACAACATTGTATGAAGACCAAACCAAGCTCCCTCTGCATATTTAAGCATGGCACAACGTTCTACAGCACCCTGCAGGCTCTGTGCAGCCTGGAAATAGCTGCTTTTTAACGCGATTCGTGCCGAAGTAATTCGGAATGAAACGAACTTTGTCGGAAAATTCGGCGAAGTGACCGAATCGAATTTTTGAGAAATTCGCCCATCTCTAATGAAGACTTGTTTTATGCAGAAGAAGTTGTACTTTTTGGTGGCATAGTTTGAGTTTACATATAAATAACTTCAGAATTTTTTTTGTTTTTTAAATTATTTTTTACACCATTCACATTTCACACTAAATAACCTGTTAGATTAATTTTACAGATTATTACATTTGTGGGGATAACCAATATGTATAGTTACGGGTTTTTTCGTGTAATGTATGCACAATAATTTTTTATTAAATAACTATTTTTCTTTTACTATTTATTTATTTGTTCCCATTAATGGATAACTATTGTAGACGCCATTTTGGATACATATTTGCAATACGTAAAACGTATTGCGTCAAACGCATCCAAAAACATACCACAAATTGTGGTAAATTTTTGGATACGTTTTCTGGAAAATGTATCTTTATAGTTTCTATTGTCTTTTTATTGCATTAAACGGATCAAGAATTGACATGTTAATTCTTTGAATGCATCCGTTTAATGCAATGCAAAACCATATGTAAAACATTATTATTGAAATCAATAAAATAACACTTGAACATTGTCAAATACATATTGGGGACCTCTTTTCAGTACATAAAATGTACCCAAATACGTATTTGACAAATGCCGTGTGAACACACCCTTATATATGATTATGCTAATACATTACAATCTGTGTCAGTTTGACACAACAGTCAGGGCAGCACACAGTGTGCCCTGACTGCAGACTTGTTAGACAGACAGCCCTGGAGCTACACTAGGTCTCCAGGGCTGACTGTACAGACATTCCCCAGGCTCCATCACCTGATGGAGCAGGCGAATGCCCTTTGATTATGCCGCTGTTACGAACTGCGGCCATCAAAGGGTTAATCGTATATAGTTGATGGGTGGTCGTTAAGGACTTAATGTAAAATGAACCACAATTAGGTAATTCTACAGTGGAAAGATATGCCAAAATTTCTGATGCAGCATACTGTGATAAATTTGCTGCTTATTGCACGTAGGATACGTTCAGACAATGTATTTCTAGGAGGATTTCAATGCAGATTCCCCATCGAATCCTTGTTAAACGCCATGTCGAAAACCAACTGCAAAAAGGTTGCCACTGACTTCAATAGAAAATCTGCTTTATAGTTAATATGATGCAGATTTGCCCAGTTCAAATTTGAAATCCAAAAATAAACATGTTCATTTTTCAGGCAGATTTGGCATGGAATTGCCATTGAAATGTCCCAATAAAATCAATTACATCACATTTTAGCATTAAGTCCACATCTGGATTGTGCATTCAACAATGTGGAGTTTCGAGGTGGATTCCTTGTGTATTAGGCTAAGTTCATACAGCATAATTGCAGGGCGTAATTACGCCCCGCAATTACTCCGTGTGTTCTGGAGCCCGCGCCGATCAGCGCGAGCTCCCACGGGGCGGGCGGCAGCCCACCAGCCCCATAGACATGCATTACTCGCGGCGCGTAAACGCTGTGAATAATTGACTTGTCACTTATTACGCCTCTATAGTAAGGCGTAATCCATAGTTCTCTATGAGAACTGTGGATTACCGTAAATATTGGGCCATATTTCGCCACGTATTGAGAGCAGTACGCCGCAAAATACGCGGCGCAATACGTCCCAATTTAAGCCGTGTGAACATAGCCTTACATGTGGACATTTTCTGCATGAAATCTATTGATAGGTGAACATACCCTTAGTCAACTTGGTCTAAGATTGCCCCAGGTTTTAGACAGGGATGATAAATCTACCCCACTAAGTTTACCCCCTTACTAACAGCCGGTTATAATAATATGTCTACATAGACATACATGGACTTTTATTTTGCAGGACAAGATGCACTTTCTCATCATTAACCATACACAGAATATACTGGGAAATGGCAATCAAATTCTAAGTGGGGTGAAATGTAAAAAAAAACATTGTTGCACCAGGTTTGTGGTGGTTTTGTTTTTATGTCATACACTCTCTCTCGATCTAAATCATGTGCTATATGTATTCTGCAGGTTGATGTAATTCCAGCAATACCAAATATGTAGGGTTTTTTCATTATGTTTCAGTACTGAAAAAAAAATCCAAACATTCTCTATTTCTTAAATTTTTTTCTGCGACTGGTACATTTTTGTACTTCCACTTATGGACCTGAGTGAGGGGGTATTTTGGGGGCTGCAGTGTACTTTTTGTTGTTACCATTTTGGGATAAAGTGGACTTTTTGATTACATTTTACTCCAAGTTTTAGAGGGCGTCATAAATGATGAAATATTTTAATAGATCGGGCATTTACTGACACGGCGATAACAATTATGTGTTACTTTTTTTATTATCTGTAAAATGGTAAAAATGTGAACATTTAATATTTTTTATTTAACTTTATACTTTAAAACTTCATACCCCAGGTACTTGACCACAAGGAGGCACGATCATTAGTACACCCTTGTGCAATGTATAAACAACGCAGAAGGGTGTTCAAACATGGCGGTCCTAAGACTTCTTGCCTAGAATCACATACATAAGTCTTCGAGGGTAATGGATCAATACCCTGCAATCTTGTTGGGCACAGTTTGTCATTTGGGGGGCTGTTCCTAGGCTAAATTTCACCCCTCTCTCCCCCGTAAAATAAAGCGCCACAATGTTTCACCAGATAGTTGCCCCTGTAGTCATGTAATACCCCCCTGTAATCAGACAGTAGCCCCGGCAGCCATGATAGTTGCCCCTGTAGCCAGATGGTTGCCCTTGTAGTCAGTTGCCCCTGTAGCCATGATAGTTGCCCCTGTAGTCAGTTGCCCCCTGTAGCCCTGCTAGTTGCCCCTGTAGCCAGTTGCCCCTGTAGCCCTGCCAGTTGCCCCCTGTAGCCCTGCTAGTTGCCCCTGTAGTCAGTTGCCCCCTGTAGCCCTGCCAGTTGCCCCCTGTAGCCAGTTGTCCCCTGTAGCCAGTTGCCCTCTACAGTCAGTTGCCTCCTGTAGTCCTGCTAGTTGCCCCTGTAGCCCTGCTAGTTGCCCCTGTAGCTAAGGATAACAACATAAAAAAATGTACTCACCTTTTCAGGATCCCTGCAGGGCGTCCAGGTCTGGAGCCGGCATTCAGTGTAAGCGGCGTGATGTCAGCTCCCGGAGTCTCCTGGGACGGGAGCCGAGACTCAGCGTCGCAGGGGGTGCGGTGAAAGCCGTGTGCCCCTTGCGACGCTGTGTATGTATCTGCGCGCTGACTGAGCACTGATACATACAGGGGGGAGGCAGGAGGGGAGCGATCCGTCCTGCCTCCTCCCTGTGCCGGCAGCTGCACTAAGTGTGTGCAGCTGCTGGCTTTGACTCTGCACGGCTGTTTTACAATGGCCGTGCAGAGTCCAGGGCTAACCGCGGGGTGGGCGAGGCGGGCAGCGCCCCCCTCGGTTGAGCGCAGCCCCGGCACCCCGGGCGATCGCCCGCCTTTCCCGCTCCTAGGAACGGCCCTGGTCATTTGCTTTGACACCATGGCATCTAAAGGGTTACACAGCAGGGAATTAAGCTGGCTCTGTTCTCTGCTGTTACCAGGAGGTGTCATCAGCAATTAGCAGCTGATACCAGCCTTCTATGTAGTGTAATTACTAAGTATTCCAGCTACATAGAACCTTAGAGCCACCAGTATGTATGGGTACATCCTGTGTCAGTAAGAGGTTAAGATCTCAGTTGAGGATTTAGCTGTGAGTCCTCAGGTAATCCATACCAAAAAATAAAATTATCATTTTATATTTAAAAAAAAAATCTTGACTGTATTATTGAAGACAATAGGGAAAATTTACAACAAATCAGTGGCAGTTCTGCAACATAACTGACATTTAATTTTTTTTTTTGTAGTGTTTGAATAAGGTGTGTACCATTTGCTGGTACTTTAAGGCCATGTTCCCACGGCTTATTTTGGGATGGATTTCACTCCGTAATTTGCACCGTACTGCGCGAATTATGGCTGAAATCCGTCCCATTCATTACAGTAATCCACAGTTTTCATAGAGAACTATGGATTACGGCTCCTCTCCCCGCTCGCCCAATACGGCGAGAGAAATGATATGCTACTTATTCACGGTGTATCTGCGCCGTGGATAATGCATGTCTATGGGGCTGGCGGGCTGCCGGCCCTCTGCCCCGCCCCCGTACACACGCCGTAATTGCGGGTTAAAATACGTCCCGCAATTAAGTCGTGAGAACATGGCCTAAGGGTATGCTCACACAGTGTATTGCAACATGTACCTGTGTGTGGCGCAAGACGCCACTTGTTTAGAAGAATATGCTGATCAGTGGGTTCTTCTAAAGCGAAGGGGGGAGGCCCCCGGCCAGCCCCATTCACTTTCATTATCCCTGCCGCGTATGCGCCACAAAGGGAAGATGGCGGGTAATTACAAGACGTATTTCGGGGAGCATTGAAATGCAATTACGCCCCTGAAATACATCCTGAAAGACACCGTGTGAACATGCCCTAATACATAATGCATTGGCTCAGTGGTGTGAATGCAACCATGAAAATGAAATCTGACTTAAAATAAAACAAAATAGGCTATAATTATTTTTAAAAAATACCCAAAATATATTCACCTTTGCACTCACTGCTGTTTTACTGTTAAAGAATACAGCAAAGGTTATGAAAGAAACCACCAAAACGTAGTGAAGAGTTAGCATATACCCACGGTAGAATATTATGTCCTGTCCTGTTTAATTTCTGTTCTAAAATATTAAAGGGGTATTTTCACCACAATGATGGGCTTTAAACATGTGGGCAAATATTTATTGCCAAATACATTGCTGTTCTGATTTTTCTTGGTTTCAGAGCTAGAAGAGATCTTATATCCTGCTTTTGTGCACAGGTTTTTTCTAGGTTTCCAACCATTTCTCTCTGTTCTTATTCCTCCCGCTGCCCTGGATGGTCATAGTGATGTCACTCCCTGCTGTGTCTTATCAGCAGCACAGGAGCTTTTTTATCTATGTTACTGACAAACATTAAACCTGAACAGAAAGTGGGAGCTTCAAGCATTGTGATATCACCCCTTTAAGAAACAGTGTCAGAAAAGTATATTTTGTTACTGACAAGATTTATTGACTTATCTGAGTATTGCAACTATCAAATTTGCTGTGTCACTGTATGTAAAGAAAGGAAAAGTAAGGGCATGTCACCACGGCAAGGGTTTTTGGTTGGTTTTTCAGACAGTTGCGGTTTTAGAAACCATCTGTAAACCTGCAAGCAACGCTCCCCCATAGACCTCAATAGAAAAACCGCTCAGCAGTCCTCAGTGAACGGATTTTCCGCCAGGCGGTTTTACACACCACCAGCGGTCTGAAAAACTTAGAACATGTTCATTCTTCTGCCTGGTTTCCAGACAGAAAATTAACATGGATCAATGTAAACCTCAGAAAGTAGTAGAGGGTTTTTGTCCAGGTTTTGAGCATTTTTGGTGGTTTTAGGTTTTGCAAAAAAAAGGGAAGAATGATCCAAACCTAAGTGGTTGTTTTTGTAGGTCCTTTTGCAATTTTATTTAACACAGAAAAGTCCTGCAAACCATTTCCTGTTTCTGATGGAAGAGGACTCATACATGTCACCACAGTTGTCAAATAGTGCAGAAACTCATTTTATATTATTTTTAAAAAAGAGCCTGGAGCACACACAATCAATGTCTTGCTGAGACAAGTCCAAGATGGTCACTGGAATCTCAGGGAGTGACCACTTTTGCATTCAGTACACTTGACTGCTTGAAAGACAGTCCAAAAACTGCTGGGAAAACCTGGACAACAGTGACAAAAAACGTTCAAAAAACCAAAACCGCCGAAAAACCGACATTTTGTCCTTTGTCCTTTGCTGTGTACACGCACCCTAAGGCTAGGTTCACACGGCTTATTGCCGGCGTAATTGCGGGGACAAATTTCGCCCGAAATTATGCCAGCTGCCTGGTAGCGGGGGCGGGGGGGGGGCCAGCAGCTCGTCAGCCCCATAACCCAAACCCTTATCCACGGTGCGTATCCCGCCGGGATAATGTGCATGTCACTTTCTCCCCGCTTGCTGTATTTCGCGAGCGGGGAGAAGAGACGGAATTCGTAGTTCTCTATGAGAACTGTGGATTACCGTAATGACTGGGATGGATTTACGCCGTATTTCGCGCAGTATGGCGCGTAATACGGGACCAAATCCGTCCCAAAATAAGACGTGTGAACATGGCCTAAAGCTGAACCAATTGAACTTAAGTTGGTTCTGTGAGCTTTTTCTTTTACATGGAAATCCATGTTACATTTAGATATACTGTGTATCCTCTATTCACAAGTTTAACTGTAACAGACCCCAAATTTACCATGTGATAAATAAATTACTGGTGCTTTCTTATGGGGCAGATGTGACTTTGGACCACCATAGTCACTGGAGCGAGATTTGACTGCTATATCTGAACCACCTACAGCTGTTACCCTGCAGAGGTAAACACACTCAAAGAGGAAATAAGTGATGACCTGTCTAAATTTTACAAAAAATCTAATTACTTTCCACTTCATTTCCCCACACCTGCAAAAAATAAAATAATTGCACCTTGTTTTTTTGAGTTTAGTTCTTGCTGGAGTTTACACTGAATGGTTTAATTAACATGTTATCTGTATTGTGCGAGTCGGTAAGTATACAAGGGCCAAAAAATACCACCACATAATCACTGCATGTCACCACTATACTGTATTGTGACTAATACCACTATAATTTTACTGACCAAACCAGTGTACCAAGACCAATAATATCAGTAACAACAATATACACAGACCAAATAATATCCAACATATAGTGACTAATACCAGCATATGGTTACTGACCAAATCAATATATCATGACCAATAATATCAATAACAACAATATTCAAGGACCAGATAACACCGCAATATCATAACCACATGCCAAACACCATGAAGAGGCTAAATAAAACCATTTACTGTTTCTGAATATAAGCCATTACACTAAGACCACTGTTATCACTATACAGTGACCATGTAACACCGGACCAAAAGAACACCGCCACATCATGACCACATATCACCACCATGAAGAGACTAAATAAAACCATTTACTGTTACTTAATATAAGCCATTACACTAAGACCACTATTACCACTATACAGTGACCGTATAGTGGAATTTACAAGTTGTACGCAGGTGCTCTGCAGACAAATAAGTGATTACAGTGCAGTTACATCTAGTGACTCACAGGTGAAATCTTCCATGACTGAGGTTGTTCACTCTCACTTTTCTTCTCCATGCAACCCGAATTTTAATTGGGCGGGAACTTTTAA
>JAODAL010019886.1:0-70862 GCA_025379985.1 Phyllomedusa bahiana | reverse complement strand
CGGGCCCTTGAACGAGGAGACCCAGCGTCGCAGGGGGGCGGGAGTAAAGCGGCGCGTCACGCCCCCTGCGACGCCGTATGTAAAGTGCTCACAGAGCATTGTACATACAAAGGGAGAAGGTAGGAGGGAAACTATCCCTCCTGCCTTCATACTGTACCAGCAGCTGCACCGAGCATGTAGCTGCTGACTGACTGCACGGCTGTGGTAAAACAGCCGTGCGGAGTCAGGGAGATCGCGGCCCGGAAAACACAAGGCCACGGGCCTTGTGTTTGACACCCGTGAACTAATACCTTGATGTTTATTTTTGTCAGCAAAAAGTCTGTCTTTTTGATGTCGTGGAGTGTGGGATGTCAGTAACTTGGTGCACTACTATTTGTGTGCATAGTTAATACCATGCAGCCTTCCCACCCCTTTAAGAGAGTGAAGAGAGGGGCTGTTCTGCTGGCATTTTGCACCTATGCAATCTCCCCTGCTGTGCACAGTGGGTTTTTCTTTATTCTGTTGGGAACTGCCATTTAACCTTCAGCATTTGCCAGTATGAGAGGTATAGGATGTAAATATTGGTGTACCACACTCAGGAGGTGCTGGCCGCCCGCCCAATCGAATAGCAGGGGCATCATCAATTGGCTGTTACGCCAGCACGGTACAATATAGATAACTGATGCCCTATATAAAAAAAAAATTGTACAGGTACAATATTAAGGTAGCCACTTCCCTTATGCATGGAAGGTTGTTGAGAGGTATGCCTATTAGTACTTTGCACCTGTGGAACCCTCCCATATGGTATTGTGGTTGCTCTGAGTCCTGTTGGAGACTGGTTTCTAACCGGCGTGGAAATCAGTAATTGAGCCTTCATTCTTCTGTGATTTATATTTAATTTTTGTCCCATTTCTTCTGTGATGTGTTTTTAAAAGAAATATACCACCAGAAAATGATGTTTTTTAAATCAGGTTTTTTTGTATCCATACGACTATTAATAAAAAAAATCCCAGTTTTCAAACTCTCCACTGGAGCAGTCACACAAAGCTAACATTCCAAGTTTTCTGCAGTTTATTTGGCAACTTTGCTGTGTAGACTGGGACATGGTAATGAGGAGTTCTTTGTGATAGCTTCATTAATTGATATGAACACTATACATGATAGATAGTCAGACAGACAGACAGACAGACAGACAGACAGACAGACAGACAGATAGATAGATAGATAGATAGATAGATAGATAGATAGATAGATAGATAGATAGATAGGGTTTACATTTATTCTGTCACACTATGGTCTTTTGTCACTTCCTGGAGAATATTATAGTCTTTGACATTTCCCTGTCAGTTAACTCTCATTCATTGCAGCTGGCTGCTAATAATGAAAAATGTAAAAAATAAAAAAAAAATAGTTTCTGATCTATGTAAGGACCTGAATCTGCTAAACGGAGGTACAGACATGGAGTCAGGCCAGAAGAAGAGTCCTGAGAGTAGTGGGACTGTTATATGTAAGACTTTACTCACATACAGATATGATCTTGGACAGTCCTATGGGTCACTTAGTTCTGAGATCAACACTTTGGTAAGCAGGAATGGCAAAAATGTGTCAATATGAGCACAAGATATATTTTAAAACTGACCTCAGCCAGCTTTATTCTTCTGGCATATGATAGTGAACAAAAAAACCACAAGTATAAATCCCAGGCTGCCTGGCCACTAAATAAACACAAGAGAGCCCATCTCCATCAGTAGTCTGAGTCTACTACCCAACACCACAAACCAGTTTCTCATACCAGTCTCTGAATTATACAGGCTTCCCTCAAGCCTGGGAATTAGAGCCTCCTTCTCAGCTCTGCTGTTGCTCCCAGCTCCAAGTAGCCAACAATATCCCTCTGGGGTCTGAAGCAACAGACTTTAATAGGCCCCCAAAATAAAGACTGGCCTAGAATGTGGCAAAAGCCTCCCATCCAACACTACAGACATTCCGAAAAGCCACCCCATACTCAGGGCCATTTTTTCCATTGGGCACACTAAGCGGTTGCCCACGGGCCCCACAAGTATAGGGGCCCCAAGTGCTGTATATATGTCCCAGGAATACAAGAAACATACCCTCGATCCCTTGGTTGGCTTCACTTTCAGTTAAAAACCATGCTGGAGAAGGGTGTCAAAGGCTCCCTGCCCTGCCAAATAGTCTTGTAGGCTGCTGGTGTCCAGACATAAGTGGCGTGTGCTTGGGGGGGTTCGAGGCATGGCCAAGTGTGATGTCATGTATTTAGACACTGCCCACCTCAGTGCTGTGCCCAGGGGCCCATAATTCTGTTAAGACCGCTCTGCCCATACTAGCTGCTTTGCAGCTGTACTAACAGTCACATGTTGGCATTTCCCCACCCTGGCCAGGCAACTCGGTGGCACATACCTTGTAGGTCTCCCAATGCAAACAATCCAGGGACAGAGACATGCATTCTGAAGTCACTCTTCCACAGCACTTACAACTAATTGACTAGATGCTGACCACCCATTGACTATAAACATCTAACTCTGCACAGATGTTCTGGAACATCTATACAGAGTTCACAATTCCACCCTAATTATGCAGCTGCTAAGTGAGGAGTTGGCCAACAGTGGCAGCAGGACTCCCAAATGAGCAGGCAAGTACAGCTTATTACTGTCCCTACCTTCACAAAACCACTATACCCCCAATCCACTCAGGATGAGGGGGGGGGGATTGGGTTAAAGGACCTGCTCAGGAACTGGTTAATAAAACTCAAATTAGATACATTAGATATTCTCTTAAATTTAGCTCTTTTGCCTTTTTGCTGTATACACATATTAATATGATGCATCTGTCTTATGCTTTGACTAAGGGGCGGCAACACCTGAGTGATGTAAGAGTCTTATCTACATTATACAACCAATAAAAAAATTTTTAGTCAGATTGAAGAATATGTTTTGCTACCATGTCAGTTTCCTAATGCTCCATCTGTTCAAGTTTTTTTTTTTTTATATATTTTTACCATTTTTTCTGATATTGTAAAAAAATTTAATGCAAAAATTGCATAAAAATAAATCTTTAGGTATCACAGAAATAAAATTAGCAGAAGATCTGTGCCTGAGAAAGCATTATACCATTCAAACCCAAATGTAAAAAAAAAAAAAAATGAAAATTTGACTGGTCAGGATGAGGGGGTGGTGGAGTGGGCTAAAGGACCTGGTCAGGAACTGGTTAATAAAACTCTAATAAGATACATTAGATATTGTCTTAAATTTAGCTCTTTCACCTTTTTTGCTGTATACACACATTAATATGATGCATCTGGCTTATGCTTTGACTAAGGGGCGGCAACATCTGAGTGATGTAAGAGTCTTATCTACATCAATTATGCAACCCATAAAAATTTCTTTTATCAGATTGAAGAATATGTTTTGCTACCATGTCAGTTTCCTAATGCTCCATCTGTTCTCTGCCTGCCATGACTTTCCGCTATTACCCAGATGAGATGAGTACAATTATTTTCTATACTGAATTAACATAGTAACACCAGTTACTGGTGGTGAACTGTATTCTAATGTCCACCCAAATTAAACTAATGACCAGTATTTAATCAGAATGAAGTCATCATATACATCTTGGGAAAGGGAAGTATCTAAGACTAACATAGAAAAACCACAACCATTCATTTGAACTGAGAATGTGAGTCATTGAGTCATAATGTCTACTGATGATGGATGACTAATGGGATGGACCAATTTAAAGCTAAAAAAGGAAAATAGTCTGTATCCTATAATAGAATATAATATTCACCTCTGTACTCATTGCCGTTCTACCATTGCAGCTGCCTGCGGCATCTCTACATACTTCCATTGTGGTTCTCTCTCCTACTCTCTCTCTCTATCTGTCTCTCTCTATCTCTCTCTCTCTTTCTCTCTCTCTCTTTCGCTTAAAGGGGTTTTGCCAGGACGTGCCTTATCTGCTAAGTAGCAAATGTAAACAAGCCATGGAGCTGAGAGAGAGAGACACAGGCAGAGCACAGAGCTGCATAAGGGATCGTGTAAAATGTTCCCTGAAATAATCAAACTACAACTAGTGGATTCTGTATACAAAAGACAACATATTTCTACCCGGTGCCTTGAAAACTTCTGGAGCTCAGTCTCATCAGATAATAAGCTTTCTCTGCGCAAGCCCGGCCTGCAGCTCTTGTCAGGTCGTATCTAATAGAAGCTTTGAAGTAACTAAGGGCAGGTAAGGCAGCCTGTAGCTCTCTCAGGCTGCACTTTTTGTAATCACATATATTTAGAAAAGTGATTAAAAACCCATTTTGGAGGATCCCACGTCAACATTACATCATGGAAAAACCCCTTTAAGTGCATGTCCACATTTGGATGGATACCATATACAAGTTTGCGAAACTAATTACTCATTGTGAACAGATTACATATAACAGAAAAAATAGAAGAGACAGTAGAAAAAGTACACAAAATGTATTCATGTTGCCCTTTCGCACCACAAAGTTTATTGTTATGGGTTCTCTTCATTCTTCATATCTTAGGTGTGTTTCAATTATTTTACTGTAATAGATCTTTCCTCAAACCCAATATAGGTATGAATAGCTATAATTCACATAAAGCATTTAATACATTTGTTCGCACATTGCATCTTATCCTTTACTACGGTCTGGTTCACATCTACATCAGAGATTCTGTTTAGAGCCTGTTTTTTTAGATACCATTAAAAATGATGAAAATTATGGAAAATAGCGTGTTGCACTATTTTTTACATTAAAACGAAGGACACCACAATGGAAGCCTGACGGACCCTGTTGTAGCTGTTGGTGTCTGACGTGTATCGAATCTGGTTCCATCTCTGCGATGGAGGCTCTGAATAAAGATATGAACCTGGCCTAACCTTCAATGACTGCCTGTATTATAGTCCAAAACTGCACTGACTTTTCTGCAGGAATACTTTGCAGGCGAAGTTTCAAAATTAGGGTCACATGTATGAAAACTGTCTTGGTCTAAAACTCACTTTGTTGCCCATAGCAACCAATCAGAGCGCCCCTTTCATTTCATATAGATCTCTGGAAAAATGAGAGAGTCGCTGTGATTGGTTGCTATGGGCAACAAAGTGAGTTTTAGACTTAGACAGTTTTCATATATGTGGCTCTTAATCCCTAAATGTATGCATGCAGCTCTGAAGAAATAGCATTTTTTTTTTAAAAATCACTTATGTCGCTTTTTTATTAATTAATTTATTTTATTCATGTAACTTTTTTATTTGATGGCTATACAAACTCAAACTATTTTTCATAGCACGGAGCACAAAGGGTGGCACTATGGATAAACACTTTTGACTAGAAATGTTCTGTTTTCACAGTAATATGAACATATTAATTTCTTTACAGCTTGACTTTAAAGGGGTTTTATCATTACAAAGATCATGTCTCAGATTATGGGGACAGTAAAAATAAGCACTTTTGTAATTGGGTTGCATTACCTCTGTCACTTGGTTTAGCAGATATCAGCTTCGCTGTAAATCTGTCTTTTATTTCTGCTGTTGCTGGGTCAGAACGCCCCGGGTCGATTCCTGTGCCCTAGACACGCCCCCTGCACTGTGATTGGCTGGCTGACATTTCATTCAGCCTGTTGGGATATGCCACTAGACAGGAAACGTAATGGCCACGCCCCCTGCGCTGTGATTGGCTGCCTGCACACTCTGTGTTTACTCCCCTCTGAGCTGTTAAAATCGATAGTGAAACCAGAGTCTGCTGGCTCTATATACATCTCAGCTCTATGGTGATGATCTGGGCAATTACTGGCTGTTTAAAGGGCTTTTGCCAAGAGGTTGATTCACCTCCTCACAGGTTCAGTTTGAACTTTGAAAAGAAGGCGTTCTGTTCCTCAGATCGAATGCAAGCCCCGCCTCCTTATGACGTCATCATCTGTATTGTATAACATAAGGATTCAACACTGTATTTGTGTGAGCTGCTAGTATAGTACAGTGCATAGGTTATCAGCTTGGAAAGACAGAGGTTGGGAGTTCAAGTCCCTATCGTTTTTTTTTTTCTTTTATAAATTGTACACAAATGTAAATATATGAAAATATATGTGTAGACATCTATAATTTATATATATATACAAACACACAGAAAGCTCCCCTATAGAGTGTCCCATCCTCACAGTCACACCAAGCACTTCCAACATATGTGATACAATGCATATACTCTCAGGGATGAGACATGATATAGGGGAGCTATGTATGTGTATATATATCATTATAGAGATTGACATATATATTTTAGGTCTCTCTACATATGTGTAGAATTTAGGGGGGGGGAATAAACTCTGTGAGGGGACTAGAACTCCAAACCCCTTCGTTGTAAAACCAACACTCTACCGCTACACCATCAGCCCAAGTCAGTTACAGGTTAAGCAGGTTCTTCTCTGAAAGCTGATTTGCTTCTCCCCCCCACTGTTTTCACTCATATCACTGACAGCAAGCAGAGATCTTTACTTGAAGCTGACATTTGGCCTTGTAGTTGAGTAAAGGTCTCTGCCTGTTGTCAGTACAATTTGGTTGAATACCACTAGAACAGAAGTTAAAGCTGCTGGCTTTCAGTGTGTAAACTAAGAGATATAATAGATATAATAGGTGCTTGCTGCAGCTTGTGGAGCCTCAAGGCTGCAGACATAAGCATGCAGGAGGCTACAGAGCTGTTATATCCAGACAACCCTCTGCATCCCCTGCTTCAAACAAAATGATGATGTCACAGTTCTTCAGTGGAGACACGCCTCCTGGGAGGAGAGACACGCCTGCTGACAGGAGAGACACGCCCCTGTATTTCAAACTCAGTCTGAGAAAATTAGCAGTACAGCACGAGCAGCTCAAACGATAAATCCCCTTTAACATTTTTAAGCAATCCAATACACACTAAGTACTGTCAACCAGCAGCAGTTTATGATGCCATATAGTTGACTTGTCAAATCTTGTGTCAAAATTCTGGAAACGGCTATAAAGCTGAAGATTTAGAATGTAAATATGTTTTCCTTATTCTGTTCTGCAGCATGATATTGGGTTAATCTCCCTGCAAACTGATAGAACAGTGGAAATTTTAATGATTAGGAGTATACTAAATAAAAGCTCCCAAAACTCCACGTCCTTTTGTAATTTTTTGTAGTTCAGACTGTCTAAATTAATTTCCGTAGGGAAGGAGTATTGGGCTGCTGAAAGGACTAAGGGAAAATAACTTTACACTCTAAATCTTCAGCTTTGCTTACGTTGTTTCCAGCAACACAATATGGGGATGTAACAAGCAGAACCTATGGAGAAAAAGATCTCAGAATTAACTTCCAAAAAGAAGCCACCATCTGAGGACCTTTGAGTTATTTTGCAGTGCAGAATGAAGATATTAGGAGATGACCAAGAGGCTGCAGAACACATCTAGTCTATAGAAACCAGCTCTATTGGCTGTTGAAGTTGCAAGAGCCCTGATACTATAGGTTCCAAGGAAGGTAGTTGCATCCAAAGCTTCAGACCTGTATCATATCTCTGATCTAGGATAGTGGGCTTGGAAGCCTTTAGTCCCTTCTTTGTGCCAGCAAAGGAGACAAACAAGTCTTCTTTTCTGATTGGGCAGTACTTTCTAGATCTGTCCTTAAACTAATATACTGAAAGGGATCTCTGGGTCCTGTGGGGCTATTACCAGGACCAATATATATGGTATATTAAGCACAGGCACTTTCTTAATAAATAAAAGAATTCCACACCTTTTAGATGTGGATTTTGGATTGGAATACATGGTACCTCTATGGTTGTTTAGATGATCCAATACCGGTGACCCAGCATTCTAACTGAGGAAAGTTGTGCCTACCTATGCACAAAACAAGGTGAGTGTATATATTCACATATACACTGTTTCCTATTGAAAGAAATGGTAATATACTAGGGAGCGCTTGTGGTTTTGTTTGTTTTCTTTTCTACTAGATATGTCTTTTTGCATCTCACCATGTCCAGTTGACGGAGATCCTCTTGTGGAGTAGAAAACTCTTCAAAAGCTGGAAGGCTAATGCTGTTATTGATGTTAGCCTACAAAAAGACTTTAGGATTAAGGGTAGATCCCATTCTGACACTGGGTGCATGACCCTAGGTCTCAGACTGGATGTTGCTCTGAAGAACCTCTTCACCAGGGGTGGATTCCAAAGTGCACTTAAAAAGAGGCCAACAAGGCTGCGTCCTGTACCCTCTGAGCTACATCCTTGTTGAAGGAATTCAAATAGGGTTGTCATAGAAGGAGTTTCAGAACATCCTTAAGGAGAGCACCAGGTCAAGAATATAGTTTCTATTTTTGCATGTGCTCCGCTATTCGCGGAGCCTCTCGAGTGACTACGGTCTCTATTAGTTTATTATTTTGATTTTAAGGGTATCTATTAGTCTATCTGAAAGACCTTGAGACCTTAGCAGTGATGAGTCGACCTCTAGCTCTGTGTCACTGAGCTGTGGGATTGGCACACTAGGATGCACGGTCACATCAGCTTTTGTGTCACTGAGCTGTAGGATTGGCACATCATTCGGGCAGACTTGTAAATGTGTGGTAACATCGTTTTGCACCTAAAGATTTAGATTGCAAGCCTGGCAATGTTATTAGGGTCAATTCAGCTTCCATGCTGTAAATTTGAGACTCTTCAGGTTGGGTATTTCTGGCTGCTCTGTAACACCAGGTTGTATCTTATTTGGAGAACCTAGTAATTCCCTTCTATCATTCTGAAAATATGCTTGATCCATGGTTGCTTTGGTCAAGACTCTTCACACCATGACAAGAGGAGGGAAAATGTAAGTCAGCAGGAATTCCCATTTCAGGGACATGGCATCCACCACCAGTGGTTTGTCTACCTTGTACAGGGAAAGAATACCGGTACCATAGCATATGTTTTTTTGCAACACGGTCTTCTACTGGAGGTCCCAAATTTTGGGGGAAGATGTCTTGATTCAGAGACCACTCTCCCAGTACTGTTGTGCCTCTTCTCAGCTCATCTGCAAAGATATCCAGACTTTCTGGGATATGTATGGTGGTTAGGAGATGCAGATGCTTTTCCATGGGAAGATCTGAAAAGCTTCTTCCATAAGGATGAGGAACCTGGTTCCTTCCTGTTTGTTTAGGTAAGCCACTGCTGTTGTGTTGTCTGCACTTAACTTCCCCATGGATACTAAAGGCCTTGAACCATACAGTATTATAGATGGTCTCCCCAGCCCTTCTGGGATGCCTGTAGTCGGATAAACCCAGGATACTCTTGTGAAGAATTTTCAATTGATTGGAGATTCCTACCAGCTTTAAAACCATTGACTTGCCTCTATGGTTGCAATAATTTCAGTGCACATCTCTGTGCACTCTCTGTGCAATCTCTTGTCTACCTCTTGGGAACTACCACTGTGTCGGGAATTCCGCCAAAGTTGTGCTATAAAACAAGGGCCCACAGAATTACCATTATGGGGGTATATGTTAGAGCGTAAAGTGATTGCATATCCTTTTGGCAGAGTTGCTCTTCTGTGCCTAGAATTCCATCAAAGTTTCTTTATTTAAGCAAGAGCACACAGTGAATATAGAATGAGCCATAGAATGCCATTGTGGCCTTCATTACAGGAAATAGTGATGGTCTAGCCGCTTGTGAGACTCTGCAGCCCTTGGTGAATCCCTTGGATTTCTAAAGGGGGAAGACACTTTTTTTTCCTTTCTCTTGGATTTTTATTCAGGGGAGGTATTTACTGTGAAATGTATGAGCAGATCTTCTTTAAGGAGGCATTTCCCGACTAGGTCTGGAAAAGGGCTGTAAGACAAGATGTTTGTCTAAGATTAACTCAGATGGTACAATATAGCTTCAAAAGTTGGTTACCAGAAACAGTAATTCTAGCCAGTCTTTCTTGCTGGTGTCCATCACTGACCTTCAAATCTGTGCAACATCAGCGTTTCAGAGTGCAGGACACTAAACCCAGAATGACCACTGACTTGTTATTGTTGTCATTTGTCTTGTTGCCACATGACTTTCTGGCTTCCCTTGGGAGCACTAATAAGATCTCATCAATTAATTCAATTTGGAGGACATCCGGTTTCCTTAGAATGCTGGAATTCTGAATAGAAGTTTTGGAATCTGTTTGGTTTTGGGGTGCTTTATTAACTGACCAAGAACAACTGGATATTTAAAGGGTTTATTACAAAGGGTAATATAAATAAATAAATATATATATACAAATACATACAAAGGGAAACCTAGCTAGCTAAAAAGGGACAGGGGGAATGGGGAAGGCAGGGAAATGGTGGAAAGAAGAGACCTTACTAAGATTGTGCACGATCCGTTATACCAGACACACCCACACACATAGCCTATTCATTGCCCACCCCTGGAACACCTCCAAAAGCTCCTTTTAACCAATCAGCATAGGCTCTTATACAGTGTACGGAAATTCGTTGTAGAGGTCACGTCTTCCAGCAGATGTCCTTCTAGATCCAGAGGTCAACAGCCTCCCTGGACAGGTCATTGTTTTCAGTGGCTCCCCCCAAGCCTGGTTGTCCTGAAGAGTGGGGGGTTTCTTCTCAAACAGATGGCAGTGTCCATTGTTTATTCAACAAACATGCTTTACAACATGTGAGGGGGGTTGCATGTATTGTGTCCATTTAGATGTTATCTTATTGAAGTCCGTCTTGTCCTTCATGATATGTTAAGCAAACTTTAATCCTTTGGCTGGGCATATAGTGTATAAAATATCCATTCCAAATCCAACAGAAGTACTGTGTGAAGTGCTCCTACCCCTGCTAGTTTGCAGCACCGACTTGACTCTCTTGATTGACAAGTCATAGGATAGGTTCATTGAGCTTGCTGTCCAGCCTCTAGTGAGTAGGCATACTTTGTGGAGCCATTCATTAACAGATTCATCAACATAACATTCTGGTAAAGCTCATCTCAGCTATGGGCAGGTTATAAGTACGCTATTGCTTCATGAGATGACAGAACCTGAAGATGCTGTATTCAAGCTTGAATAATGCCATGAAAATCATGTTATGGAATACTGTATAGGTGTCCTCTTCTAAAAAGCTACATATTGTCTTCTTAGCCCACCTGGGCATATGTAGCTTGGTAACTCTTATGGCACATCAGCTCTCTTGTCCATAACCTAGAGGTTAGCACTACTGATACTACAGTGCTCTTGAGCAACTTAGCTATTATCACCTCCGTCAGGGTGCTTGAGCCATTGGTACATCAGCTGTCTTGTTCATAGAATCTCAGATGTTAGCACTACTGGTAGTACTGTGATATTGGACAGCTTTGTTATCATTACCTCTGTCAGGGTTCTTCTTCCGCATTTAGTATGGATGCTATAATTCTGCCAGTTATGAAAGCTGTGAGGGAAAGTTTCACTTAGAAAGGCATTGGCCCTCTAGATGTGGGATCTCCCAACATAGATGTAGGGGAGACGTGCACTTAGAAAGCCCTAGGCCCCCTGGAGGTGGAGACTGTATTACCCCGAAGGTGGTCTTCATGCCCTATGACCCGTTTTCTCGAATGAGCTTAGGCATGTATATACATAGAAGAATAGTCTTGTTATTGATCATCAGACAGAGCTGCAAGTTTAGTTAAAACTTCAGGTAGAAGAACTTAACTCTGATTCACTCCATTTAAAGATGCTTTACAGATCTTTAACCCAGATTGCCCACATACGACTTGTGGGATGTCAATGGAGAGGGGGTGCTAGCAGAGGAGGTCTGAAGAGTACAATATTGCAATATTTATATCCATAGAGATGATTGTGTGTCATCATGCAAGGCACAATGAATGAATTGTGCGTATTGACAGGATAGATGTTATCATTGGAGAAAGTCTCCCTGCAGCTGTGGTCAGATTGAGATATCTGAAACCCACACAAACACACATATTTACATATATGTAGGGTAACTATATACATAGGACATATATATAATTACAAACAACCACATGGTAGCGCAGAACTATACAGAATGCTACAGCAATTCTAAACTTGAACTCAAATTGGGAATGCAGCTAAACAGCTGAGTGTCAGTGAGTACTAATTAAAATCAGAGAGACTGAAAGGAGCAAACCTGTAGAAGAGTGAAGAAATCAGGCGATACCGTTTAGAGGCTAACTGTGTATATTTGATGGTGAGCTTTCGAGAGAACTAGCTCCCTTCTTCAGTCATGATGTTATACAAGAAATTGAAAATTCACAGACTTTTTTATACACAAAAGACCTGGACCTTCAAAGAATCTTAGAATTATTAACAATAACAAAATGCGATATAAGCAGAAAGTCATTTACAGCAGGTCAAGCAGTCAACTAGCTGGAGATCCTACGAAAGTTTGCCAAGGAACTTCAACCTGTGCTACATAGGAAAAACAGACTCAAAGGCATATTCCCAGTCCCCCCTCTCCTTTCCTTTCGGCAACCACCAAACCTGTGGCGTATTATTGTCCGGAGTGCTCTGAAGGCCCCAACTGAAAATGGCACCTCACCCTGCCTGCAGAACAGGTGCAAGACCTGCAGACACATCCACACTGCTGACAGTGTACCTGTCCCACAGTCACAGCAGGTGCACAGAACTAGGGGGACATTTTCCTGCAGGTCCAGCAATGTGGTGTATCTGATTATGTGTATGCAATGTCCCATCACAGGCCTTTATGTGGGGGAAACAGGGCAGAGACTCAGCCAGCGCATGTATTCACACAGATTCACTATTAATAACAGCAGAACTGATCTTCCAGTGGCACAACACTTCTCTAGAGAGGACCACTGTATTGAAGATCTAAAAATTATGGTTTTAATGGGACACTTTAAGACGCAGAGGGAGAGAAAGGAGTGGGAATTTAAATAATGCAAAAATTTCAGACTCTGCAAAATGGGCTAAATATTCATGCCAGCTTATGTCGAACTAGTGTGAACTGTGATGGTCACAAATCACGGCCTGATGGCTGCTAGATAAGACGCAGAAATACTGACCCCTCGTACGCCTCACAATTTCCAGATAGTTGACTGCTTGAAACCCGCTGTAAATGACTTTCTGCTATATCGCATTTGTTATTGTTAAGAATTCTAAGATTCTTTGAAGGTCAGGTCTTTTGTGTATAAAAAGTCTGGAATTTCAATTTTGATACATCATGTCAAGAAGGACTAGTTCTCTCGAAAGTCACCATCAAATATACAGTTAGCTCTAAGGTATGCCTGATTTCTTCACCTTTACTACTTCTATGGCTAACACGGTACAACATTATACTACTAGGAGCAAACCTGGTAACAGAAGCAAAAGCTGTGATTTCACTGCAGAGAGTAGGATACAAATGGACTGTAGTGTGATCAGAATATACAACACGGTGAAACAACCTGCACATATGCAACAAGCTGCAGCAAACCACAGGTTTGCAAAGGCATAAGTTATTCAGAACATAGCATGCAGCGGTCAGAGAACACAAAATGTAAAACAAACCTGCAGCAATCTATAGGTTTGCAAAGGCATAAGCTATTTGAAACATAGCGTGAGCTGGTTAATAAGGAAAGCAATCATATTCTGCACAATAAGGCCTCGTTCACACGGCTTATTTCAGAACGTATTTACAACGGATTTCCGATGTAAATACGTTCTGAAATCAGTTGAAAATCAGTTGCAAATACGTGCCACTAAGTGTGGCACGTATTTGTAACTGATTTCCCGACGGATTCACCATCTACAATCATTGTAGGTGGTGAATCCGTCCGGAAATAATTGACATGTGAATTGTTTTTTCCGTCCGGATTGCCGTCGTCAATCCGCGGCGGCAATCCGGAACGGAACTACGCGTCGTGTGAACGACGAGCCGTATTTTCTATTGAAATCAATAGAAAATAGGCTGTGACTTATTTCGGACGGATTTGCCGACGGATTGACGATCGTCAATGCGTCAGCAAATACGCGGCGAAATAAGCCGTGTGAATGAGGCCTAAAGGGTTTTACATACAAAACATATGCCACACAAGTACAATGGTAACATTGATGAACAACTGGCACAGAGGAAGAGAAGACCCTAATGCGAAGGCTTACAATCTACAAAGAAGGTGGAAAGAGACAGGAGGTGAGAGCAGTCATGTTTGTGGGGTGGAGCAATGGCAGCGGGGTTATTGTAGGTTATAGACTATCCTGATGAGATGTGTTTTCAGGTTGCTTTTGAAGCTAGTGGAGGTAAAGGAGAGTCTGATGCAGGGGTGTCAAACTGCGGCCCTCCAGCTGTTGGGAAACTACAACTCCCATCATGCATTTGTATAATCTATTACAGTGGGCATGATGAGAGTTGCAGTTTCCCAACAGCTGGAGGGCCGCAGTTTGACACCCGTGGTCTGATGTGCTGGGGCAGTGACTTCCAGAGTATGGGGGAAGCTCAGGAAAAAGTCTTGGAGATGGTTGTTTGAGGAGCTGACAAGAGGAGAGCAGAGAAGGAGGTCCTGAAAGGAGCAGAGATTGTGTGAGAGTAGGTATCTGGAGATTAAGGCAGAGAGTGCATGGAGGGTAGAGGTTATGGAGAGCCTTGTATGTCAAGGTTAGTAATTTGAACCAGATTCGCTGGGGAATGGGTAGCCAGTGTAGGGATTGGTAGGAGGGTGTTGTGGACAGTTTGGAGGGAAGCAAGGTTGCTAGACGGGAGACCACAGAGAAGGGTGTTGCTTTAGTTTAGGTGAGAAATGACAAGAGCATGGACCAGCATTTTTGTAGCATTAAAGTTGAGGAATGAACGTATTCTGGAGATATTTTTCAGGTGGAGGTGGCAGGTGGTGGTAAGGGCTTGGATATGTTGTTTGAAAGACAGAGAGGTGTAAAAGGTTATCCCAAGGCAGTGGACTTGTGGGACCGGTAACAGTGTAGAGTCATTGACTGTGATAGAGAGTTCAGGTGTGGGGGATAGAGTGGGAAGGTGGAAAGATGATAAATTCAGTTTTGTCCATGTTTCGTTTTAGGAGACAGGAGGAAAAGAATTAGGCTATGGACGATAGTCTAGTATCTGGGAGAGCAGAGAGTTAACATGTGATGCTATAAGCTGGCCCAGGCCAAGAGTGTAGATAGAGAAGAGTAGTGGGCCCAGAACTGACCCATAGGGGACACCAACAGAGAGAAAGTGAGAGGAAGATATGGTGCGAGTGAGAGACGCTGAATGCCTGATCATAGAGGTATGAATAGATCCAGGAAAGGGCCAAATCCGTGATGCCAAGTGATGAGAGGATTTGCAGCAGAAGTGAGTGGTCAACAGTGTCAAAGGCAGAGGAAAAGTCTAGGTGGAGAAGGACAGAGTAGTGACATGAGTAGTCCCTAGGTCATTGGTGACTTTGGTTAGAGCAGTTTCAGTAGAGTAGGGGGATCGGAAACCAGATTGCAGTGGGTCAAGGGGAGAGTTTGAGGAGAGTTGAAGATATACGTGCTGTTTAAGGAGTTCAGAGGCAAATGGAAGCATTAAAATGGGCGATAGTTGGACAGAGAGGAAGGGACGAGAGAGTTTCTTTAGGGTTGATGTGATGATAGCATGTTTGATGGGGGAAGGGAAGATGCCAGAGGTTAATGGTAGAGTTGAAAGTTTGTCATGAGTAACAGTGCAGAAGCAGGTTAAGGGGGAAGAGTATTGTACAGGCTTAAAGGTGGGTGGTGGAAACTGTGCAGGTATAGAGGTGGGCAGTGGGTGAAGCTTCCTCTGATGAGGTTGATCTTGTTTAGGAAGTGAGTGGCAAAATCATCTGCTGAGAGGAGAGATGGGGAGAAAGAGAGAGTTGGTGTTGAATAGTTTTCTGGGGTTGTGAGACAGAGAGGATATGATAGTGGTAAAGTAATCTTGTTTGGCTGAGGCGAGTACAGACTTAAATGTGTGGAGTGATTGTTTGTATAGTAATAATAATAATCTTTATTTATATAGCACCAACATATTCCACAGCACTTTACATGAGGCGAGATCATCTGTGTAGTGTGTTTTCCTCCAGCGGTGTTCATCAATTCTGAAAGCTCACCTTAGCTGTTTAGTTGAGTCTGTGTGCCAGGGTGTCTGTTGATTTGGCAGGTTCTGTTATGCATGAGATGGGTGACTGAATCAAGAGTGGAGGTGACTGTGTTGTTGTAGAAAGCAGTGACTGGATCAGGGTCATTAAGTGAGGAGGAAATAGTAGAAAAAGGTGCAATAGTCAGAAAGAGTGCGAGGGTTAAGGTTTTGCAGGTTTCTGCCAGGGTGCACTTGATTTGAGATAGGAGGGACAGGTGGAATGGAGGTGGTGGAGAAGGTAAGACAGTTGTGGTCAGACATGGGAAGAGGAGAGTTGGAGATGTTAGATAAGGGGCAGAGGTGGTTGAAGATGAGACCCAGTGTGTTTCTGTCTGTGTGAGGTTCTGATGAGGCAGGGAACGATTCCTGTGAAACGCGTAGTCTTTTACCCCTAAGCTAAGTGTTTTAATAAGTTAGTCTATGTTTTATTCTATGTTTTTATGATCGTTGCATGTTCTCTGTAAACTTTTATGCAATGTTCATGTAATAAAATTGGCAAATATATGTACATTGGCCTGTTTTAGACCATTAGCACTAGGAGAACTGCACTGACTTATTTCTTTACCAGCCCTAGTGCACCCTATAGAGCCCCCAATCCTGTAGGATCTAGATTGTATAGTTTTACAGGGGAATTCTGATCAGACACAGAGGAATTCTTTTTTGGGAGGCCAGCTGCACAGAACTGGATACCTAACGGAGGCTGTTTACAAGCTTTTAACTGTGTTTTACCAGATCTGTCCAACAATATAAGGTGAGGGCACAGCTAATATACAGTTTCTCTACAAATATTTGGTTGATCTACTACACCAAGAGCCAGGGGCATAACTAGAGAAGCCTGGGCCCCAAAGCAAACTTTTGGATGGGCCCCTACCCCCCCTCCCCAACCACAAAATTTTACCAGGACATGCAGTTAGATAATGTAGATAATCCAAGGGGCAAATACCTCACCATACATCTCACTATCATACTGCTACCAAACAAATCCACCATACCAAAACCAATATAAGCAATAACACTACTACATAGGGACCTGATTATACCGCCAGAACAAGACCACAAAGTGACTGAATAATACCCCTACGCTATTACTGATCAGTACACAAAGACCAATAGGACCGCCATATAGTGACCATATAGTGGTATATACTAGTGTACACAGGCTCTGCAGACTGTATATAACCACCATATAGTGGTAGACACCAGTGTACACAGCCTGTGCAGACATATGTGATTAAAGCGTAGTTACATCTAGTGACTCACAGGGGACGTTTCTCTGACAAGTCGTTGACTTTCCCCTTTGTTTTACATCCAGTCCAGACTGCCATCATGACATCTCCCAACCACTTGTCCCTGGAGATTTAGACACAAGAATCCTCACTTTTCCATCACCTCACTCCATGCCCCCTGGCTATAAGGGGTCCATTTAGGGAGGCAGGGTTTAGATAGGCTATATGTGGCCCCAGATAGACCAGGTTTAGGTAGGCAATAGGGTCCCCATATAGGCAGGCAGGGTTTAGGTAGCTATAGGACCCAATATAGATAGACAGGCAGGGTATAGGGGCCATATAGGTAGGAAGGCAGAGTTTAGGTAGCTATAGGGGCCATATATGTAGGAAGGCAGGGCTTAGGGTAGGCTATAGGGGCCCCATACAGGTAGGCAGGGCATAGGGTAGGCTATAGGGGCCCCATAGAGGCAGACAGGGCTTAGGGTAGGTTATAGGGGCCCCATACAGGCAGGCAGGGCATAGGGTAGGCTATAGGGGGCATATATATATATATAGGCAGGCAGGGAATAGGGTAGGCTATATGGGCCATATACATAGGCAGGGCTTAGTAAAGTGTGTAGGGGCTATATATATATATATATATATATATATATATATATGCAGGGCATAGGGTAGGCTATAGGGCCATATATAGGCACAGGGCTTTGGGGGGCTATATATAGGCAGGCAGGGCTTTGAGGAGGCTATAGAGACTATATATAGGCAGGCGGGGCTTTGGGGAGGCAACAGGGGCTATTTATAGGCAGGCAGGGCTTTAGGGGCTATATATAAGCAGGCAGGGCTATAGGGGCTATATATAGGCAGACATAGCTATAGGGATCATATATAGGAACGCAGGGCTATAGGGGTTAGATATAGCCAGGCAAGGCTATAAGGGTCTAATATATAGGCAGGCAGGGCTATAGGGGCTAGATATAGGCAGGCAGGGCTATATGGGCTAGATATAGGCAGGCAGGGCTATAGGGGCCAATTTTTAGGCAGGCAGGGCTAGAGGGGCCAATATATAGGCAGGCAGGGCTATAGGGGCAAGATAAAGGCAGGCAGGGCGAAAGGAACAAGATATAGGCAGGCAGGGCTATAGGGGCCAATAAATAGGCAGGCAGAGCTATAGGGGCAAATATATAGAAAGGCAGGGCTATAAGAGACAATATATAGGCAGGCAGGGCTATAAGAGACAATATATAGGCAGACAGGGGGCTTCATTAATATTAAAAAGAGAAATCACTCACCTGTCTCTCGCTCTCTCGCAGATCAGCTCCCGGGCAGTCTGCGCTCGGCGCAGGCCGCGCGATGATGTGACGTCATCGCGCAGCCCACGTCAGCGCCGTGGGCCTGCACAGGCTGATTGGCAGAGCGGATCTGCTCTGCACTGCTAATACCGGCCAGTCCTGCCTTTGAGCGCTCGGGCCGGAGGGCCCAGGCGTTCAGAGGTAGGAAGCGCCGGGCCCCGCAGCTTCGCGTGTAGTGAACTAGTATGATGCGCAGGAGCCGAACCGGTGGGTAGCACATGCTGGGCCCCCCAAGAGCACGGACCCTGGGGCAGCTGCTACGTCTGCTACCCCGGTAGTTACGCCCCTGCCAAGAGCGCCTTCCCCTTGTTTTCTTTTTCCCCTTTTTCCCTGCACCTTTCTTTTCTTTTCCTGAGTGTCTACTGTAAGAATTGTTATTGATAACAAAGATGTACGCAAAAAGGACACTGTTTTGGAATATGTCCTGCCTGTTATACCACATGGATATGTTCAGCATGTATGTCAGGAGCATTAACTGGCGCATATATTGACATACACAGTGAATGTGGCATAAATGTAACATTAGCTCTTCAAAACAATTTCAGGCCCATACCAGCTAAAAGCTCCAGAAAAATGTCCTTATATAATTTACTTATGAGCATTCCACTAGAAATTCAAGGTGACACTAAGGCCATGTTCACACGGCTTATTCAAGACGGAATTGCGAACCGGATTGCGCTCGCAATTCCGGCTTGAATAAGCGGCGGGGGTGCGGCCCGCCGGCCCCATAGACTTCCGTTATCCACGGCGCGTATTGCGCCTGGATAATGTGCATGTCAGTTTCTCCCCGCCCGGCGACTTCGCCGAGCGGGTAGGAGCGACAGAGTCCACTGTTCTCTATGAGAACTGTGGATTACCGTAATTACTGCGACGGATTGGCGCCGTACTGCAGCGCAAATCCGGCGCGCAGTACGGTGCCAATCCTCGCCGAAATAAGCCGTGTGAACGGCCCTTAAAACATAAATCATTAGGGAGGAAGTTTTCCTACTTCCGTGTTAAATCCCATAACAGAACAGACTGATGACATTATCTCCACTGTAGGGTTTACCAGTAGGTCATGATCTACTTATACTAATCTAAATTATTTATTCATCCTAAGAAGACATACAAGGTTTGTCTAACTTGTTTATAGGTACTTAGATAAGTTAGAGGACACAAAAACCTTATTCTAAGCCCCGGTTCACACAGCTTATTCAAGCCGGAATTGCGAGCCGGATTGCGCTCTCAATTCCGGCTTGAATAAGGGGCGGTGGGGGGCGGGGGGGGGCCCCGCCGGCCCCATAGACTTCCATTATCCACGGCGGTATTGCGCTGGATAATGTGCTGTCACTTTCCCCCCGCCGGCGGATTCGCCGGGGCGGGTGGGGAGGGGACGGAATCCACTGTTCTCTATGAGAACGGTGGATTACCGTAATTACTGCGACGGATTGGCCCCGTACTGCAGCGCAAATCCGGCGCGCAGTACGGCGCCAATCCTCGGCGAAATAAGCTGTGTGAACGGCCCCTAAATCTGATTTCAGTGAGTAGCCTGCCAGAAAGCAAAATGTTGTTTTACCCTTTCCAATTACCTACCGGTTCACATGGTGTTGTAACTTCCAGCTGATGCTTTTTTTTTTTTTTTTAATGATGTGAAACTAGAAGAAAACTAAATTCCCTATTTTGTTTACTGTGACTCAGCTCAGTCCTTGCCAGCTGTTATCACTTAATGCTGTCTGATGGTTGTTAAACTTTGCATAAATTCAGAAAAAAAGGCTGTGTCATGGTTAAGATATCATACAGCTAGTTGTATGCCAACAATAACAACTTGTACAAAGATTTAAATTCTCCATGCCCCATGGAGGTATAATGCTAATGCTAGGATGCCAGTAGGAGAATTTGTACTTCAATCTTTAAGTAGAACTTCACATGGAGATAGATTGTAGGTTTCTTCCTTTTAGTACTTTAAACCCAAAAGTATTCAAAAACCCCATGGGGACTAAATGATCTGTCATTTATAAATCAAAAAACTGATTGTGAATCAATTTCCCTGAAATTTGTGCAAATGGAACAGAACAAGGTAGAAAATGATAGGAAAATCATCAAGATGCCCTTTTAAGGATGCTTTCAAACAGTGCGTTTTTTTTTTTTTTTTTTTTGCAGAAATGCACAGCATTAATTGCTGTGCATTTCTGCAAAAAAAACACACCAAAAAAGCATCAAAAACGTGTGAAAGCACCCTAAAGGAGTTGTTCTGCAGGGGGTGACCACAGACCATATCTCTGTTCCCATCCTTTTTAGCTGGTGTTTTGTTCACTTTTGCATTTTGTCATTGCACCCCTAGAGGTAGTATGAGGTGTTGACTCCAACCCACAGAAGTTGCTCAGCTATTGCAGATCATCTAGGATGGCATGTTGATGCAAGCTGTGTAAATAAGGTTAGCTGTGTCTGTCAACACAGTGCCCAGAGCATGGAGCAGATTCCAGGAGACAGGTCAGTACACCAGGAGATGTGGAGGCGACTGTAGGAGGGCAACAATCCAGCAGCAGGACGCTACCTCCTCCTTTGTGCAAGGAGGAACAGGAAGAGCAGTGTCAGAGGAAAGCAAAATGACCTCCAGCAGACCACTAACATCCATGTGTCTGCTCAAACTGTCAGAAACAGATTCCATGAGGGTGGTATGTGGGTCTGACGCCCACAAGTCGTTGTTGAGCTTACAGCCCAACACCGTGCAGGACAATTGGCATGTGCCAGAGAACACCAAGATTGACAGATTCGACACTGGCGCCCTGTGCTCTTCACAGATAAGAGCAGGTGCACACTGAGCACATATAACAGATGTGACAGAGTCTGGAGATGCCGTGGAGAATGTTCTGCTGCCTGCAACATCCTCTAGCATGACCGGTTTGGCAGTGGGTCAGTTATGGTGTGGGGAGGCATTTCTTTGGAGGGCTGCACAGCCCTCCATGTGCTAGCCAGAAGTACCCTGCCTGTTATTAGGTACCAGGATGTCATTAGGTAGCTCAGACCCATTGTGAGAATATATGCAGGTGCAGTGGGCCCTGGGTTTCTTCTGATGCATGGCAATGCTAGGCCTCATGTGACTGAAGTGTGTCAGCAGTTCCTGCATGATGAAGGCATTGATGCTATGGACTGGCTTGCCCGTTCCTCAGACCTGAATCCAATCAAGCACATCTGGGACATCATATTTCGTTCCATCCACCAACATCACGTTGCACCACAGACTGTCCAGTTAACTGATGCTGTAATCCAGGTCTGAATCAAGAGCATGTCCAGGCATTGTAGGGTGGTCATACCAGCACGTGGAAACCACACACACTACTGAGCCTCATTTTCTTATCTTCAGGCATTTCCACTGAAGTTAGATTAGCCTGAAATTTGATTTTCCAATTGATTTGAAAGCTTCTGATTGGCAACATCTGAGATAATTAGAGACACACCTGTGGATGCATTTTTTACTGCACACCAGAAACATACTGCTTCATGTGTAACATCATGGGTAAGTCTAAAGAAATCACCCAAGATATCAGGAAGAGAATTGTGGACTTGCATAAGTCTGGATCATCCTTGGGTGCAATTTCCAGATACCTGCAGGTGCCTCATTCATCTGTACAAACAACTATACACAAGTACAAACAAGATGGGAATGTCCAGTCATCATACCGCTCAGGAAGGAGACAGGTTCTGTGTCTCAGAGATAAATGTGCTTTGGTTTGACATGTGCATATCAACACAAGAACAAAAGCAAAAGACCTTGTGAAGATGCTGGCAGAAGCTGGTAAGATTGTGCCATTATCCACGGTGAAAAGAGTACTGTTTCAACATGGGCTAAAAGGCCACTCTGCCAGGAAGAAGCCATTGCTCCAAAAGAAACATATAAAAGTCAGATTAATGTTTGCAGATGCACATAGGAACAAATACCTACATTTTTGGAGACATGTCCTGTGGTTTGACAAAACTAAAATTTTACTATTTGGCCATAATGAACATTGTGACATTTGGAGGAAAAAGGGAGAAGCGTGGAAGCCTAAGAACACCATCGCAACTGTGAAACACGTGAGTGACAGCATCATGTTGTGGGGTTGTTTTGCTGCAGGAGGGACTGGTTCACTTCTCAAAATAGATGGCATCATGAGGAAAGAAGATTATGTGGCAATGCTGAAGCAACATTTCAAGACATCAACCAGGACGTTAAAGCTGGGGCAGAAATGGGTTTTCCAAAGGAACAATGACCCGAAGCATACTACCAAACTGGTTACAAAGTGGCTTAAGGATAACCAAGTCAATGTTTTGGAGTGGCCAATACAAAGCCCTGATCTCAATCCTATTGAAAATTTATGGGCAAAGCTGAAAAGGCAGGTGCAAGCATGGCTCAGTTACACCAGTTCTGTCGGAAAAAATGGGCCAAAATTCCTACCAACTATTGTGAGAAGCTTGTGGAAGGATGTCCAAAACATTTGACCCAAGTCATACAGTTAAAGGGCAATGCTACTAAATGCTAATGAAATTTATGTAAACTTTTGACTGCAGAAAGTAATTAAAATGCCTTAAACATTCTCTCTCTCTCATTACTCTGGAATTTGACAAATATAAATAAATTTGGTTCCTAATTGTCCTAAAACAAGTAAGATTTATTCTAATTTCATGTCAGATAGTGAGAAAAACATGAGTATGTATCTTTAAAATAGTGTATGTAAACTTCTGGTTTCAACAGTATAGCTTCATCTGCTTTTCACATCTAATAGAAAAAGTTTACATGTATATGTTTTTCCTGTATTTGAAAGAGTGGTATCTAGCACTGTCCAGTATCCTATAAATATATTCAAACATGAACCTTCCAAGTGTCTATCAAAATGGAATATTTTTAGCATACAGTCACTCAAAAGAAGCCAATGGCAATTTTAAAGTACCATATGTAAAGTGTGGTGTACCCTTTTAGTGATAATTATGTATATGTCTGATAAAAGCCAAAATTGCCTTTAGAACAGAGCCTAATGTCTATAAATGGGTTTCAAGAATAGGAATCCAAGCTAACACTTAAAGGTGTTTTCTCACTACAAAGATTAGCTTTCAACATGAAGGGACAGCTAATTGAATACTTTTTCCAAAAAACATGATTTTACTTTAGTCATGAGATAAGAAAGATCTTATGCGCTGTGAGTGCACACAGGTTTTTATATTTACCTGACCATAACTGCTATCTAATTACAGCAGATATAAGGGAGCGATGTCACCAAGATTAGCTTTTGTTTACAGGTAAGCAATTGTTTTCAGTTCTCACGGTACTTGTACCTTTTGTGTACTGAAGATTAGCTCTGTTTCACTTGCCAGTGTAAAGGCTGAGCTAGGTACAGAGAACCTAAATATGCTAATTACACTCTATAGAACCATCCACAACCTGAGGAGACAGAGTAAATGTAAAACTGCTTGTGACAAACAGTTTGGTGAGAAAACACCTTTAAGTTGGCCATACACAGGGCTGCCATGCGTAGTTTCACAGTTCTATACAGTCCCAAAATCTTGGCCTCCTGCCCATTACCAGTTTCTATCTTGGCCAATATCAGTGGGTCTCTTTTATTCAAAATTCGATCAGAGACCCTTACTGGAGTACTGCCGAATTTGATAAAAATTGACTAAACCAGATATGTTTGCAAAACCAAGTAAAAAATATGACCCACATGCTGTGGAAATTGACCTTTAGTACATATATTTAAATCAAAAGCATATCAATTTTTGTGACATATTGGATCACATGTATGAACCTGTTTAAGTCTAAAACTCACTTTTTTGCACATAGGTTACTTTGGGAAAAAGAGTGAGCTTTAGACCTAAACAGTTTCATACATGTGGCCCATTGTTCGCAGATTTATGGCAGAATTTGCAATTTGTATTATTGAATATGATCGTATTGTACGCCCGGGGAGACGACACATAATTCATAGCTATGAATTACTGCTATTGCGGAGCGCATATCACCTCGTATAAAGCGCAATATGCACCGAAATGCGCGCGCAATTACACGTGATAATAAGCCGTGTGAACATAGACTTAGTGGCCAGGTACCATAGATTACAAGTACATATTAAAAAAAAATGAAAAAGTTTTAGAAATATTTTTTTTAAAGTTACAAGTTGAAAACATTACACATAATTGGTAACACTGTGTCTGTAAAAGTTCTATCTATTAAAATAAAAATAAAAATTCCCAATGCCATAATTGCATTTTTTGGTCATTTCCCACCCCCAAAAATTAGGAATAAATAGTGATCAACAAATTTTATCTATCACAAACTGCTACCAACAAAATCAGCCTGCAAAAACCAAACTCTAACTCAGCTCCGTAAATTGAAAAGCAAAAAAGTACAAATTTGCTGCAGTGCAAATTTACAAAATATATTTCTTTGAAAGCAATAAAACATAATGAAAACTTCACAAATTTGGTATCGCCAGAATTGTAATGACTTGCAGAATACAGATAACATAACATTTATATTGAACTGTGAAACCCTTTCAAAATGAAACCCCTTCAAAAATGACGCTTGCATTTTTTTTTTACATTTTATGATAGAACATTTTTGGTGGTTTTCCAGTAAATTATATGGTATGGTCAATGGTACTATTTAAAAGTAAACCTTGTACTTAAAAAACAAGCCCTCAAAGGTCTATGTAGATGGAAAAATAAAACAGTTACAGGTCTTGAAGGGGAGGAAGGAGGAAAAAAAATCACTGTAGTTAAGAGGTTATTTTTATTTATTTTTTGAGATTATCCACAGGAAAATCCAAAATGACAAATCCACACCACATCTATTCAAAACTCCACACAACTTGGGTGGATTTGTCTTGCAGACTTATTTGCAGACTTACCTGTGGATTTTTTTTAGAAGCAAATACCAGACATGTGAACTTAAAGGGAATGTATCATCAATAATGACTTATTGTTTAATTAATAAATACACATAAAAACATATACCCCAAGATCCTAAATACATATAGTCTACCTATCAAAACGCGGAATAGCTGTCCCGATAAGAGCGCCCCCACCCGGAACCTAAAGAATATCGAGATATAAACAATTATCAAAAACAAAAAAATCTCTTAATGCTTGTTGTCTATATTTTTACAGAAATAGTCACTCATATACTGTCCCATTCTTTTTTTCCTACGCGTTTCTCCCCATGTGGTAACTGGGGTTCATCAGGGACTTCTTGACAGATTAAATACTATCCTTTATAGTATCCAATATCCATTTTTAAGTTTAACACATTTTTTAAGAATTTTTGGTTATATTTTTTTCTTATTTTCCATATCACTTTCAATATTTTTTTAATAATTCTTAAGTCCTGCAGTTTTCACTTTGGCCACTAAGCCTAATAATTGTCTGACACTTCCTGTTCTGTGCAGAAAGATTCTCAGTAGTCTGTTCATTATCAGCACAAAGAGGGTCAAACTGAAAGGAGACACCAGTGTGAATAGATCCACACAGGATCCACCAGTCACAAGAGGAGATAGTAACAGTTCACCCTTTTACCTCCCTGCACACTGATTTCTTCCCAGGTCGCAGAGCATGACTAGAAAACTCTCCTATAAAGGTGAATGGGACTGAGTCATTCTTAAGTCTCCTAGGTGCATGAAGCTACTGTAAAGCATCTCTCTGACTTGTGTTAAAGCAGTGCAAACAAGGCCTAGTGGCCAAAGTGAAAACGGCAAGACTTAAGAATTATTAAAAAATATTGAAAGCGATATGAAAAAAAAAAAAATTCCTAACAAATGTGTGTAACATAAAAATGGATATTGGATACTACAAGGAGATAATATTTAATCTGTCAAGAAGTTCCTGATGAACCCCAATTACCACATGGGGAGAAACGCATAGGACAAAAAGATTGGGACAGTATATGAGTGACTATTTCTGTAAAAATATACACATCAAGCATTAAGAGATTTTTTGTTTTTGCTAATTGTTTATATCTCGATATTCTTTAGGTTCCGGGTGGGGGCGCTCTTATCAGGGCGGCCACCCCGCGTTTTGATAGGTAGACTATATGTATGTAGGATCTTGGGGTATGTGTTGTTATGTGTATTTATTAAAAATTAAGTTTTAGAAATCTATAGATAGACAACTTTATTTCTGTAGTGTAGGTAACATAAGAATGAGACTTAAACAATGACTCATGTTTTGATGACACATTCCCTTTAAACCTATAGGCAACCCTATAGTATGTAAAAACGGGAAGCAATTCATATTGTTTAACAAGAGAGAACAGATGAAATTAGATCATTCTTGAATTCACAGTTGTGTACAGGGGTAATAAATAAAATACATTGTTACTTCTTAGTAATAAATGCTTGAAAGACTTTATAAAAAAAACTGGATCTTGTGCAACACCAGCATTGAAATTGGAATACAAACATGTTATTTAGTTCTACTGGCAAACATAATGGCTTAGATTGTCATATAAAAACACTTTTGATGAAGAAATGGCTCAAACTTGGGTTTTGGCAGAATTTTAGGTTATTTGAGGTCACTAGTTGCAGCAAGGGGTCTTTGTACATTGTTTATAAATATTGGGAATAAAACAGTTAAAGGTGTGATAAGATTTCAGCAAATGAATGTGGTTCTATGTGCAACTAACAATTCTACATTTTCTAATATACTGTCTGTATCAAATCCTTACAGTTTTCAAAATCTCTTCCTGTTATTTATCAGATATTAACATGCTTTATGGGACAATTATATGTGTTTTAAAAGGGTGACTGGATTTAAGAAAGTTATTTTTGTCAAATGTTTCCATTTATATTACTTCCTGTCTATAATTTTCTATCCATGTGCACTGTTCGCATAACATAGAGAATTACTTAAAGGTGTTGTCTAACCAAAAAATAAAAATAGCATAAAGCTGTATAATAAAACAAAAAAAAAAACATATACTCACCTGTGTACTTGCGTTCCAGTGCCAAAGCTGTTGATGAGGTCCCTTGATCTGTGTTTCTTTCCTGTTCTCCGGTACTCACATGTCAGTGGCTTAAGTGGTCATGTGCCATGCTTTAATGGTGATTGAAAGGGAATGGCACATGAGCACTGAAGCCACTGATTGGATGCAATGTCGATCACAGAACAGGAAGTCAACAGAAACCAGGAACACTATCCTGTTGCTTCAGTGTCGGAATGGAGGTGGGTACATAGGCAAGTGTGTTTTTTTATTATACAGCTGTGGCCCATTTTTATTTTTTTATTTTAAGTTGGGCAACCCCTTTAACAATCTCTGGTGATTCAGCGGTTCAACCAGTGAGAAGTTAGATATGTCATAGTCCTGGAGCTCCAAGGTTTGGCAGTTATACAGAGGTAAAGTAATTGCACCTCACCCCTTAGGAGTAACAAGTCATATAAGTCAGCTCACTTACGTGTCTTCATTTAGCCTTTGGAAACACAGATTGTTGGCGGAGCTCGGAAGTCCAAATCAACTCCACATGGGGAAAAGCAAAAGCAGTCTTTCAAGGTAAGTATTCCGGCTTACAACGCCCAAGGCATAGAATAGCTAGATGGCTTTTGTGCTTGTTAAAACGGGCAAAATTTTATTTCTTTTTCATTAAAATGCTCAATACAAAAAAAGTAGAGGTTGCAGATATAGTGTCCATGCAGGAGAAGGCATGGACACTATATCTGCAGCCTCTACGCGCTTTTGTATTGTGCATTTTTAATGGAAAAGAAATAAAATTTTGCAAGTTTTAACAAGCACAAAAGCCATCTAGCTATTCTATGCCTTGGGGGTTGTAAGCCGGAATACTTACCTTGAAAGATCACCCCTTAGGAGTCATCTGCATTCACGTGTAGTACAGACTAGGTGCTTGCAAAGCATCACTCGCTCAACCTCCTCCTGTAGGGAAACAGGCCTCCAGACTCACACAATGTAGCTGTGTTAATTTGACAAGTGCCAAAAACAATTGTGTTGTAACTTGAGTGGGACAGGCAGTTTCTTCATCAAATAATTTGGAGTAATTTCTGGCACAGTGTCCAATTGCACCAGAATTATATGTAGACACATGGATCCCATCTACTATTATGCTGCCATGGGTCACAAATAAACCTTCCTCTATCACATGGCTACCACTTCTCTTTAGATACTAATTAATCTAACAATCAGGGCCATATTCTATTAAAACTTAACTGTTAATATCCCCTATAAGATATGCAGATAAAGTGTGAAAACTAATAGTAAATGAAGCCCCAATAGACAAAAGGGAAAACAGCAGTGTTCTTCTTACAGATAAACTGATGATAATGTCTAAAAACAGCTTCAAGAGGGTCTTGCATGGGGTAAATCTCCAAGTAGATCCTGTCTCTGTATCCTAGTAGGAGCCAAGATTGGGTGATATTGATCCAAAAACCCTAAATGCACGCTCTTTCCAAGCAGATCACTTGCCCTAAAAAGGCCACCCCCACCACACTTATTTCTTTTTAGTTCAATTAGGTCTTTACACCTCTACTATGTATACTGCCTTATATGTCCTTTCAGCTCATCCTTACCTCTCCTAAGCCAATATCTCTAATATACAGGGTGAGCAAAACACAGTCCTTGATTTCCAACAGAAATAGATTGGAACTTTATGGGAAGACTGCACAGAGATTCTGAGAGAAAGAAAATAACCTTTTTTGAGTTATTGTATCTGAGCCATCTTAGTTATAAAAATATTCCAAAGACTTCTTATCTTTTTTTTTTTTACAAATGAAGGAATTTTTTTTTGCTAACCATGTATTACGCACTGGGGAAAGCCATGCAGAAGATGAAAGCATGGGGGGGCCACTAGTAGACCAGTGTTGTGATCAGTCAGGAGAGGACAAAAATGTGATTGTGAGATTGTCATTTGAAAATGAGTCCCGCATATTAAATCAGAGTTGCCCACTGACTTTAGCTGGATGGGCCAACTATCTAATGTGTACCGGATTCTACTGACTCTCTTCAAATATGCTTCCTGCAGGAGTTAAACAGAACCTGTCACATAGATTATGCCCCCCTTGCTGAGGGCAGCACAAGCTAGTGTCAGACCTACTGTTTCCAGCGCTGTGTCCCTTATTCTGTAAGATGCTGTAATTTTAGAGTAGTTAATGCTCAAATCTAATTCATGAGCAGGTAGTAGCCCCACCCACCAAAGTCTAGCCCCACCCACTGACAGTTATTCATGTTTCTACCTATTCTAAGTAATAGGTTAATTAGTTGGGAAGTGAGCGGGGTTAGCCTCAGATGGGCGGGGTATGAAAAAAACTGACTCTTTTTATGACTCTTTTCTGGCTGAAAACTGCAGATTTGAGCATTAAGGGCCACATGTATGAAAACTGCCTAGGTCTAAAATTTACTTTGTTGCCCATAGCAACAAATCACAGCACCCATTTAATTTCATATAGTGCTCTGGAAAAATGAAAGGTGCGCTCTGATTGGTTGCTATGGGCAATAAGGTGAATTTTAGACCTAGACAGTTTTCATACATGTGGCCCTAAATGCTTGAAAACGACAGCATCTTATAGAATAAGGGACACAGCGCTGAAAACAGCAGGTCTGACACTAGCTTATGATGTCCTCAGCAAGGGAGGCATAATCTACGTGACAGGTTCTCTTTAAGCTTCTGCCAGATGTACCTGGCAGCGGCTCATTTACCTCTTCCAGTGAAAGAAACATGCACGCTTGACCAAGCAAGTGTAAATGTGCATATGCTGTAACATAGCTAAAGAATATGGCCAGCTTAACCAAGCACCTTCTGAACTGTGACTTGAGTAGGAGCTAATCCAAAGAAACAGCATTTTCCACAGATTTGGTGCAGGCCTCTACAACTGCAGCACTTTTTCTTTCGGCCTCTCTCAGTATATTTAATTGTGATTTCCAAAGGTATAAAAAGGCTAAGCAATGATGCAGAGCACTGACAATAGTTTACATTCTAAACTGCTGGTTGTCAGCTTTTATTCGATTGCCAATAATATGATTTGGCTCTTATGTTTGCAGTTCAAATGACAATGTATGAAAGAGAGTTCTGCTATAAAGTATAAGGCAGGGCAGTGATGTAATACAGCTAAGGTTACAGCATTATGATATTTAATTAATGTTTAGCATGGAGAAAAGCTGCCTGTTTTAAGGACTTAGCACCTACACTGCTAGCCATGGAGAAAAAATTTGCATTGTTAAAAGTGCTCAAAAATGTATCTGCCAAGTGTATAAAACAGCTGCTAGGTCTCTGCTTACACGCTTGAATGGTGTTGGAAAAATACCAGGCACGTTCACACTATTATGTGATGTACAGAAAAATGTATATGAAATACGTCTTATGGGACTGTCAGATCATAACCCTAATAATCGGCATAATTCCAACCAATGAATGAAACAGTCATAAATCACACGCACGTGTGTTTGGCCAAGACTTTGAATTTTTTTGTTTAAATACATCCATATGCTTATGTGAAATTATACCTTAAAGTTATATTTACCCATATATGTTAGAAACATGCGCAACATATCATTCCATATTTTATAAGTATATTAATTCTATAAACATAATATTTAATTGCTGATATTATTTAAATTCTAAAAAATATTACCATAATCTATGTAAATGAAAGGCTATGTCCACCTTTACTAGTAATTTTTTTTATCCTTCTGATGCATTTGTCCCCTAATTCTGTAGAGAACAGATGGATGAAAATATGACTGCAGGCTACCCAGGTTCTGTGTGTTGTTTGTTACCATAGAAACATAAACTTCAAAAATTCCCTGCCTCTAAATATTAATGCTGACTATTTTGTCCAAAACCTGTTTTATAATAACATCACATAGTGAAGAAAATTCATCAAGATAAAAAACAATGCCTGGAACATAAGTGTATTAGAGATGCCGTAAAAAATATACTAGACCTTTCATAACAGCTAACAGAATATTACAATTAGTGACAAGTTTGCAAATAGTACCCAACATAATTAAAAATAGAGAAAAATATGAAATGCAATAATAAGTTAAAGTCGAGATGATATTCCTATATAGACAAATTTACAAATCACACATTAGTGTTCTGTCAGGTATGAGTATACCAGTGTAACAACTCACCATAGATGGGAGGTAGATCCAGTGGGTCACTCACTTATTTCTACGTAAAACCACACTGGAGATTGGAGCCCAAGGAGTCCCTGGTCTTTACTCTTTAAAGGGAATCTGTCAACAATCTGGAATCTGTTACTTATTAAACCTAGACCCTGATCCATATTCTTTTCTTCTTAGCCTTTTTTTTATTTTCTGATTGTAGATTTCTCAATTCTGTTGTCTATATATGATTGTGGGGGCAGCCATCTTGCCTGCATTGCTTTTAACAGCAATTAAAGAGATGCTTTACAGCAGCTTCATGCACATAGGAGCCTGTGAACTGTATCAGTTCCATTAACTTCTATAGGAGAGTTTTGTAGTCATGCTCTGTGACCTAGGAAGAAGTCAGTGTGCAGGGAGGGGGAGCTGTGACAATCTCCTATTCTGACTGATGGATCCTGTCTTATCTATACACATTGATGTCACCTTTCAGTGTAACCCTGCTTGTGCTTATAATTAGAAGACTACAGAAAATCTTTCTCTGCAGAACAGGAAGTGTCAGACTATTATTAGGCCTAGTGGACAAAGTGAAAACTGCAGGACTTAAGAATTGTTTATAAATATTGAAAGTGATATGGAAAATAAAAAAAAAAAAATTCTTTAAACAATATCTTTTTATGACTTATGCCCTGTAAGCACTGTAAAGAGATCTGGAATTCATTGCAGAAAACTCTCAGTTTGCTATCACAATGTGGTCAGCTAATGACCTAGCAAAGTACCAGAGGAGCAGATGAAAAGCATAGTCAGACAGTCAATAGGTCTAGACTGATGACGTTTTTTAAAGATAAGGACAAACAAAAGATCAGGACAAACAGTTGACAGGAAGCAAAGTCAGGAACAAGCTGAGGTAAAAACCAGGAATCAAGATACCAGATGATACTCAAACGCCAGGAAACAAAACCAAAGATCAGGCTCCAATGTGGGGGATGTGCCTCTTTACAAAAGCACAGGTACCCTGTGATAAACAGGAAATTTGGTAGGTGGCATGTACTACCCCTTTAAGGGAAAGAGGACCAGAATGCATGTGATAGCAAAGCAGGAGCAGAGCGGGAGACCAGACTGACCAAGCGAGTGGGTGCCATGACAAGAAAGCCAGCCGAATGGCGCAGCAAAAAGGAAACCAACCTCATCTACGACCACATGACTCGTGAAAGCCACTGCATTATTGTGATACTCTATTCCTCAAGTTCATAAGGCTATGTTCGCACGGCGTCTTTCAGGACGTATTTCGGGGCATAATTGCGCTGCAATTACGATAATTGCGCTGCAATTGTCCTGTAATTACGATAATCATAGCTCATAGAGAGCTGTGATTACCTGCCACCTTCCCCATATTGAATACCAGCAGAAAGAAGTGACATGTCACTTCTTTCCGGCGTATATGCGTCAGGGATAATAAAAAGTGAATGCCCCCCACGCTTTACAAATTTGTGCCATTTTTCATTTCACATTTGTTTTAATAGTTCACTCTGTGGTATAAATGACACATTAACTTAATTCTGTGGGTCAGTTTGATTCTGGCAATACCAAATGTATATAGTTTTGTTTTGTTTTACTATATTAGAGTATACTATTTTTTTTGTAATAACTTTTGCAAGATGAGCTGTTGTTTTTAGGCTCTGAATTTTTTTTTTTTTTTATTCCTTTTTTGGGGAGTTGAGATGACTAAAAAAATGCAATTCAGTTTTTTTTCCCTTTTTTATACAATGTGGTATAAATAGCATGATATTGTATTAGTTCAGATATTTACAGATGCAGTGATACTAATTATGTTAATTTTTTATTGTTATTATTGTAACAGTGGAAGGTTTTATTTTTATATTTTTTATTTCTTTATATTTTAAAAACATTATTCTTTTTTATTGTAATATTTATTCACCCATAAAACCCCAATATTCCAAGGCCAGACTGTATCTTGAAACAGTATCAAACACGAGGTAATAGATGATATTTTGACCACAATATGCAAGCTTGCAACCCACTCAGGCTTCCTTTTTTCATGTGAAGTAGTATAGTGACCTATGACTAACACCTCATGCTTTATTTTAGTGGATTGAGTAATATGGTCGTCACCAGAAGGCTGCAAGCCACACAACCATATGACCGTACATTGTAGAAGCCTTGTCTATGTGCAAGTATAATACTAAGGAGCCACCCCACTTATATACAATGTAAATACTGTTAATATACACATACACCAAATAGTCATGACATTATCTCATTACTATGGCAAGTTGTGGGACATATTAGGAGCAAGCGAACAGTCAGTTCTTGAAGTTGATGTGTAGAAGCAGGAACAATGGGCAAGCAATGGGCAAAACTGTGATTGCTAGAAAGCTGGACCAAAGCCTCTCCAACAGGTTTTGTGGCGAGTTATAAATACCCAAGGTTCATTAATGTGCATGGGGTGCAAAGGCTAGCCCTTCTGGATCAATCCCACAGATCAGTTACTGTAGCACAAATTGCTGAAATTGGGATGATCACTATGAAAGAAGGGTGTCAGAACTCAAGTTGCACATTGAATTGCATAGCTGCAGACCAGTTAGGGCACGTCCCCACGTCACGGGTTTTCGGCCGGTTTTTCAGCAGGTTTGCGGTTTTTCAGGCGGTCTGAAAAACCAGCCGAAAATGAGCACAATTGTGCTCTATGGAAAACCCGTGCAGCAGTCCCCACTGCACAGGTTTTGCCGTTGGACGGTTTTGCCGCCGGCGATCCGGCGGCAAAACATTGTAGAAGCACAATCTTCTGTCCTGTTTTCGGACGGAATTTGTGCTTCTCAATGAGAGGGTGGGAGGGCTCTTCTCCGCTCATTGCGGAGAAAAGTCGTCGCCCCCACGGCCGTGGGGACGGGCGCAAAACAGGACAAGTACCGGCCGGTTTGCCGGCTGGTATTTGTCCTGTGCAGTGGGGATGTGCCCTTAGAGTACAAATGCTGACCCCTTTTCACTGTCAAAAGCACCTACAATAGGAATAGGCATCATGAGCATCAGAACTGGACCATGGAGTAATAGAAGTAGGTGGTTTGGTCTGATGAATCACATTTTAATTTCACATCATGTGGACAGCTGGGTTTATGGGTGCTGCTTACCAGAGAAAAAGGATGTACCATGATAAGAAGGCAAGCAGACGGAGGCAATGTGATGCTCTGTCAAAGTAACATCTACATAAATCTCAGAACCCAATATTTGCCAGTGGAACATTGCCCAAATACCACAAGCCTAAACATTGATGTAAACCAACTGCACCTACAGTGATATTCCTTAATGGAATCTGCAGAATATACATTGCAAATTGTTTTAAAATGGTTTGAGGAACATGACACTGAATTAAAGCCATTTATTTGGCCTCTAAATTACCCAGATCTCAATCTGATTGAGCAACTACTACAGTATTGCAGTTGTAGTGAACATTTACAACATTTCTATTACACCCTTTTTTGTGACTTGCTTTTTCTTAACTTTTAAAAATTAGTTTTTTATATTTTGAAAATCTTTGTTAAACTTTTTATTAACTTTTTTTATTTATTTCTTTTTAGTGCCACTAAGGTACTTGACTATACAAATTTAATGCAGTGTAGTGTTCATATAACAAACTGTTGTTGGAATTATGGCAGGGTTTAATAGGCCTACTAAATGTTGGAAACCCCTCGTGACACTCTTCAAACACATTGCAGGGGGGAGGGTTGCAGTGACCACACATCTATGTGGTTATCAACCAGTACTAGATCTAGACTCAGGTTTACACTATGGCATCCGTTGGGCTATCGTAAAAAAGGTACCCCAATGGGTATGTATACTACGTTTACTCAATTTGCCAGTGATAAACATTTTCACAAAAAAGAGTTTGCCTTTTTTTTTACTTGCAGGGAAAATGATTGCGACCAGGAAATATAGCAAATGTAGTCCACAAAGGAATATGCTTGCTCTATTCACCTTTATGGGACTGCAGCGGCTACATGGCAGAATCTGTCGGAGTACCTTTTTTCCCCAGTACCCCAAGAGATACCTGCAACCTAGTGAATTCTGCAGTGTGAACCCAACCTTATCTCCAATTCTGTGTATTGACAGCAGGTGTCAGACGTAATTAACAATTCAGGTCCTGTGTCTGTTTCTACCTCCGACCCAACAAGATGATGTACATGTAGGTAGTGGTCAGAAAGGGATAATCTGGCATATTCCAAGCGCTTACAATTTACCACCATGTATTGATCCAACCTGCATAATCAGGGCCGGGACAAGGCATTTTGGTGCCCTAGGCAAGAACGGCCAATGGCGCCTCCCTCCCAAAAAATGCTTCCCCCCTGCACTAAATCCTCGCCCCCTGCACCAGTGCCTTTTTTCCCCCGCCCCACTGCCCCTCTCCCCCGCCCCATTTCCTCTCCCTCTGCTACCAGTTCCTCTCTCGCCTGCACCAGTTCCTCTCCCCTGCACCAGTTCCTCTCTCGCCTGTACCAGTTCCTCTCTCCCCTGCACCAGTCCCTCTCTCCCCCGCACCAGTTCTTATCTCCCCCTGCACCAGTTCCTCTCCCTCCTGCACCAATTCCTCTCCCCCCTGCACCAGTTCCTCTCTCTCCTGTACCAGTTCCTCTCTCCCCTGCACCAGTTTCTCTCTCCCCCGCACCAGTTTCTCTCTCCCCTGCACAGTTCCTCTGCCTCTGCACCAGTCCCTCTCTCCACTACACCAGTTCCTCTCTCCCCTATCTCCCCCGCACCAGTTTGTCTCCCTCCGCACCAGTTCCTCTCTCCCCTGCTCCAGTTCCTCTATACCCCGCACAAGTTCCTCTCTCCCCTGCTCCAGTTCCTCTCTCTCCTGCTCCAGTTCCTCTCTCCCCTGCACCAGTTCCTCGCTCCCCTGCACCAGTTCCTCTCTCCCCTGCACCAGTTCCTCTCTCCCCTGCACCAGTTCCCCTCTCCCCTGCACCAGTTCCTCCTCTCTCCCCTGCACCAGTTCCTCTCTCCTGCACCAGTTCCTCTCTCCCCTGCACCAGTTCCTCTCTCCCCTGCACCAGTTCCTCTCTCCCCTGCACCAGTTCCTCTCTCCCCTGCACCAGTTCCTCTCTCCCCTGCACCAGTTCCTCTCTCCCCGGCACCAGTTCCTCTCTCCCCGCACCAGTTCCTCTCTCCCCCGCACCAGTTCCTCTCTCCCCTGCACCAGTTCCTCTCTCCCCTGCACCAGTTCCTCTCTCCCCTGCACCAGTTCCTCTCTCCCCTGCACCATTTCCTCTTTCCCCTGTACCAGTTCCTCTCTCCCCGGCACCAGTTCCTCTCCCCTGCACCAGTTCCTCTCTCCCCTGCACCAGTTGCTCTCTCCCCATGCTCTAGTTCCTTTCTCCCCTGCTCCAGTTCTTCTCTCCCTTGCACCAATTCCTCTCCCCCCTGCACCAGTTCATCTCTCATTTAGTAAACAGGAGAGCTGCCCATCTTCTTACTTCATTGCTCAGTGCTAAAGAGAGGGAGCTGAAGCTCCGCCCACTCTCCCTAGCACACACTGCTCTGGCAGCTTCCTGTCATGGCACACTACAAACTGCTGCCCCTGCTCCCTCCCTGCCGCTGTGAGGGGGAAGGCAACGGTAAACTCCTGTTCTGTGAAAGTGCAGGCTGTGACTAAGGGCCAGTTCACACGGCTGATTCTGGCACTGATTTCAGCCGTACTGCGTGCCGTATTTGCACTGCAGTACGGCTGAAATCCGTCTCTGTCATTACGGTAATCCATAGTTTTCATAGAGAACTATGGATTCCGTCTCCTCTCCTCCCCCTGCTCTGCGAATACGCAGAGCGGGGAGAAAGTGACATGTCAATTATTTACGGCGTGTACGCACCGTGAATAATGAGTGTCTATGGGGCTGGCGAGCTGCCGGCCCCCCGCCCCGCCCCCGCTGCACGGCAGCCAGAGTAATTGCGGGGCAAAATCCATCCCCGCAATTACGCAGGCAATAAGCCGTGTGAACTAGCCCTAACAGTCGGCTCAGCTCCTGACCCTGCTCTATACCTGCGCCTCCTATTGAGAGGCAGAGGTAGGCGCCCTAGGCAATCGCCTACCTCTGCTTACCCATCGTCCCGGCCCTGTGCATAAGTGCCCTCCGACAACTGATGAGAATAGATAGATTTAACACTAGCCCAAAGGCAGAGAAGCAGTTGTTGTTATTGGGGAGCTCATTGCTCTATGTTATATCTTGTCTTATTTAGAATCTACTAATTAAATGGGGATTCTAGCACCCAATCCATTGATCTGAGGACAAAACTTTTTACAAGAAGGGGTTCAATGCAACATGTTTCAGTAAAACTTTAAACAAAAAGCACAAATTAAGGTGAAAAATTGTTTTCTAGAGGGGTAGTCCTCTCAAAGCAGAAGGCTAATATACATGATACAAGATGTAAGGTAATTGAAAATCAGTATCATATGACAGACATTTAAGCGTGGAATCCACACAAATTCTGCCATTGAAAACCACATTGGGTTATTGGTTTTAACAAGCATTTTTTTACTAAAGTACATACTTATTGCGTGTGGATTTAGGGCCACATGTATGAAAACTGTCTAAATCTAAAATTCACTTTGTTGCCCATAGCATCCAATCACAATGCCCATTTCCTTTCATATGGTGCTCTGGAAAAATTAAAGGGGCACTCTGATTGGTTGCTATGGGCAACAAGGTGAATTATCGAACTAGACAGTTTTCATACATATGGCCCTTGGTGTCATCTTTCGAATTTAGCTCTACACATGGTTTAGAGTCAAATTCATGCCTATTGGTTTAAGACGTGGATTCATGTTGAAAAAAAGAACACATGAAATACTCGTACAAATGTTTTTGGGGAGAATAGCATGAGGATTTAACCATCCTTATTGACATCAATAGCAAATTTCCACACGTTTTCCGCATGGAATGTGACCAAAGAATGAGCATGTTCAAAGAATTTTTGGAAACTATGTGCTGAAAAACACGCTGTACAAACTACATTGTGGATTTTCTATTGAGGTCAATGGGAATCATTTTCTTTCAGTTTAGAATGAAAATTTCAAGAAATCTGCATGGAATCTGACAACAACTCCTCATCATGCAGACAGAGTCTAAGGGAACCATCACATGGCACATATTTTTGTGCATAATTTGCTCCAAGATACGTGCCGAAATACAGTCTAAACAATGTACAATACATTTTTCATAGACTTCAATGTAAAATACATCCTCCTCTGTGGGATGTCCTTTTCTTTAGTGGTAGCCATAGTTTTGGGGTAAATATATACCCACATGTCATTCTGTTTGGTCATGTTCATGTAAAATTGTCACTTCAAGCTTTAATTAATCATTGTACCTTACATGCACTTTGGTATATATATTTCTTACTTTATTATTTATACATATTTATGCATGTGGCACGTGCTTCACACTGTTTTCATACCTTATTATATATGTAATTTAATCATTATTTTTTTTAAATATATATTTATTATCACTTGTACATGTGCATGCATGTTATCTCTATAAATTATGGTGTATCCACTGTTCCCCATTGACCATTTCTGTGTATTTTAATGTTTTTTGTATCTATTTAAATATATTCAATAAAATGTTATAATTTTATTTACTTCTTACTAGCTTTGGAGTGGTATTCTTATACACTTATGGTATATACAATATAAAATATGCATTGTCAATCACACAACCCATATTTTACTCTCATATTTTTGTCAATTCTTTCAGGAGTATACGCACCACAAAAGAGTATAGGAGGCTGAAGTCTGTCTAGGGCCATTACACATCAATTTCACATTGAAATTATGGGCCACATGTATGAAAATTGTCTAGGTCTAAAATTCACTTTTTTACCCATAGCAACCAACCAGAGAGCCCCTTTAATTTCATATGGTGCTCTGGAAAAATGAAAAGGGCGCTCTGATTGGTTGCTATGGGCAACAAAGTGAATTTTAGACCTGGACAGTTTTTACATGTGGCCCTACATGTTTGCAAGTACATCATTTGCATATAAATACATATAAATAATATGCAATGAGAATGTCCCCTAACAGAAAAATCTGGTCAAAATCAAGGTAGGCTGGAGGGATATCACTGTATTCAATTTGCACTATGCTATTGCTTTTTAGTGGGCTGTCTGGACCTTATTAGTAAGCTCATACTGCAGGCTTTGAACAAGCAGTGTTTGGATGAACAGATCAAGTGGCTTCTCCTTATTTTGTTTCCTACCATTGCTGCTATATAAGGAAATGACTTACTTTTTTATATAAGGTTGTCTCAAGTTTCTCCCAAAAGACCAAAACTAATAAACATCCTTTTTTTTTGCCAGAGTAATATGAACATCTATACAAACAATATAATAAAATCTGCATATTGTTTACATTTTCCACATTTGTTTAAATTCTCATGTTATTACTACTTGGACAAGGGACAAAAAATTATGTTTAATGCTCTACATGCTCAAATGAACAGACACAAAACCTACTCTGAGCAACCCGGCAAGTGATAAAAATGAGTAACACTTACTGTATATATGCTGAGGCCGAATGTGAGTGGAAATAATAAACTGAACATATAACATTGGAATGAATTGTTCCCAGCCACAAATGTGTGTGTCCATTAATGGTTTCTGCTTAGTGTCATCTTGTGAAATTTGAGGTGATTCAGTTCTCGTCTTCCATCTGTGCTTAGAGAGAGATTTTAAACATCTGGAGCTACTTAGCATTAGTACAAATGTTACTTATATTCGGGACTTGACTACGCTATCATTTCACAATAGAGTTCTTGTAAACTCCTCTTCTGTATAATTTCTATCCCATTATTACTGAGAAAAAGGTTCTTATGGTGACATGAACTCTTATTCAACAAATATCATAAACACAGTTGGTTTCTCCCATTTGGCCTGTGAAGGTTGTCCTACTGGGTGACAAAGCCTTAGTTTAGAACTACATATCATCAACTACTGTGCATGAAGATCAGTTTATATCTTGCTCTGGGACCTGAGATGGGCTTCTAATAATAAAGTCATGATGCAACAGATTTGAACATGCCCCATAGTGGACATTCATCTAAGCAAGCATGCTAAAGTCAGAGGGCCTCATGTATGAAAAATGCCCATAGCAACCAATGAGAGCTCCCCTTTCATTTCATATAGTGCTCTGAAAAAATGAAAGGGGCGCTCTGATTGGTTGCTATGGGCAACAAAGAAAGTCTTACACTGAGATATTTTTCATACATGTCCCCCTAGAATTTTTACGTTTCTTCATAGATACTGCACCCAAAGTTTTACATAAAATATTATCTGCAAAGACCTAACCACATGTTCTAAAAGATCTAAAATATTCTTCACATCATCACTGTACAAACTATAACTATTAAATCTATGACTAATGTTTTAATGATACAAATGAATCTTGACAGATTCTGAAGAGAAAAAAAGTTAATGTAAGCACAGTCTTAAAGGGATTGTCTCACTACATCTATTTTCAACCGCTTTCTTGGTTTCATTTTTGAATCCAGTGTTTAGTGGCTTTACTGCCTACTACTGTTCTGCAGCGATGTGCTGCTGAGGACACCTGGTCTATAGCCATAGCGATCAGTGCTAGCAGCTTGTCAGGAGAGACGGAACAGGTCTGGAGCTATAGCGACCAGTGCTGGCAGCCTATCAGGAGAGATCGAACAGGTCTGTAGCTATAGCGATCAGCACTGGCAGCCTATCAGGAGAGATCAAACAGGTCTGTAGCTATAGCGACCAGAGGAGCTGATGCAGCCTATACAAGAGGTGATATCTAGGAATAGATAGGAAACTGTCAATGGACACTTAATGCAAAGTGATTTGGTTTTGCAAGATCTTTAACATAAAACACAATCCTTGTAGTGAGACAACCCCTTTTAACATATCTGTAATATTGTATACCATACAGTATAGCAAACTACACAAATGCCAACACATGGCATGTGAGAAAAGAAAAATTCCAAAGGGGTGCCAAATCCTCTGGATTCTTGGAAGAACTGAAATTTGGAGCATACTGTCTAAAGTCTAAAATGTCACACATCTGTTGGAAGATAGAAATCTTCTATTGTTTTGTACTGAGAATATTGCACACACTTTAAATTCGGATCATAAGTGCAACAAATTGAATCACATCCCCATACTAAAGTCTGGGGAAACCTGCAAAAGCTTGTGACAATATAGTTTCCAAACAATAACTCGATATTTGTTTAGTACCAGATTTACTTTATCTGACCCAGTGGTGTTATTTGTGACAACTAGAGATGGGCGAATTTCTCAAAAATTCGATTCGCCGACTTCACCGAAGTTTCCGACAAAATTTCTTTCAGTCCGAATTACTTCGGGACGAATCACGTTAAAAAAACAGCTATTTCCAGGCTGCACAGAGCCTGCAGGGTGCTGTAGAACGTTGTGCCATGCTTAAATATGCAGAGGGATCTTGGTTTGCTCTTCATACAATCTTGTGTTTTAGTATGACATGCACATGACTGCCGCTGCTCTTAGAATCGCTTCACGACTTCCGGGGGTGGAGCTACTGAGTGTAGCCGCATTTTACCTGAGCTCCCGCTCCAGAGCCTAAAACTGCCTATTTTCGGGCAAAAATCAGGGCTCACAGCCCGCAAAAAGACACATAACTGCTTAGCCTGAGGGGCAGAAGAGGGCCAGCGAACGGCGCGCCTATCGCCCGGAAAGTCGAGGAGCGAGAGTCTGCTCCGAAGCCCGAGGCCGTGGATTGCCGCGGAGGATCTGCAGCGACGCCCCACCCGGGAGAGAGAGGCGGAAGCGCGGCAATAGCACCAGCTAAGCGCCGGCACATGGCGGTGACCCCGACGCCCCCAGTGCTTACCTTCCCCGTGAAGAGAGGCCCAGGCATGACGTGCAGCAGCAGCGGAGGAACCAGCGCCGAGAACGGGCGGATCGGGAGACGTCCGGCATCCCGAGTGGCGCCGAGGCGCGGTGGAGGGAGGTGATCGGCAGCGGTGAGCACCGAGGAGCCCGCAGCTGTGGAAGTGGATCGCACGCGCTCTAAGAGACGGCAGCTGCAGGACGACTCGCGCGGGTTCCACACAGCGCGGAGATAGCGGACGGCTGCGGCGGTACCCGACTCCGGAACGGTGGTGAACCAGCGTCCAACGAGGTACAGGCAGGCAGGCGGGAGAGCGGAGGAGGTGGTGGCTGACGGCAGTGTGTGACGGAGACGCTCTGTCCCTCGGTACGGCAGGATTGTGACCGGGCGGTGGATCAGTTGGCCATCTTGGCCCGAGGGCCACGCACTGACCTGCCCCAGGGACACAGAGGGCACGGTCCCTGACCGGGCGGTGCTGGGTGCGTGGGGTTCATTAAAAGTGGGGGGGGACTTTCCGCCGGCTCGGTGCTCCCCTTTAAGAGGAGAGGACTTTGCTGGACCCTTTCTCCCCCCCTCCGCTGGACTCGTGACGGCGGGAAACTCGGGCCCGCCATTTTGATTTCTTGGTGGTGGCACCAATACACAGTGTGCGACCCCATCCTGACCCGCCTGCCGACTAACACACAACATCTCCAGAGGCGACATATTGCACAATGAGGGGAGCGCTGTAATTGACTGCTTAACTAGCTCAATCGTGCGTCCTTGGGCAAGCCACAGCACTCCGGGACGCTGGTGACGCACTTCTGCTACGCATCCGCTTTAGTGGACTGATCCCTGGCTCTGAACCCACTGCAGATCGTTGCAGAGTAGGACCCTGCAACACCCTAATTTTTAAAAGGGACCGGATTGAGGGAGACAACCTGAGCTTGAGATCAGAGCGGGCTGGAGCCTTGCTGTCCCCCTGCCTCTGGATTGACAGAAACAGAGCGACACTCGGGACATTGTGGGGGTTAAATCTTCTCCTTTTCCCCTGTTTGCAGGACAACACCAGCAGGCTCTGACCATGGAGGGAGTGAAGGTCCGAACTGCTCGACTTGTCTTATATCCTTGCTGATGTAATTTGCAGGTGCTGCTGGTTTTTCACTGTGATAAGTTTAAAATTTTTCTAGCTAGGTGTTGTGAAGCTCAAACACTGAAGGCATAGTTTGAGGGTAGTTAGAGGTCCCCAGCGATTTATTGATATGTGATTGAGATATCTCCCTGTCTCTCCCGAAAATCTTACCCCCACTCCCGCTCTCTTTCGTCCCTCTGTACGGGGGATGGACAAATATCTATTTTTCAAAGCCAACCAAAAGAAATACACGCCAACACACGTCTTCGCCCGCGGCGACAGTTTCCCCCAAAAGCGCGAGGGCAGCTACGCACGTCAAAAGGGGCCCCAAACTCCAAAAAACTAAGGCCCCAATTTGGCCCTCAGGGCACCTCCCCGTGGCCGTGATGGGAAAACCTGCCTCTCCAGGTCCACCCTTAGGAGGGGAATGCCTCGTCCCAGGCATCTCCATCTAGCCCGACGGGGGCCCCCACAGGGCAATGACCCCATTAACCCTTGCCGCCATAGCCCAAGAGGTCTCCAAGATGATGATCCCCAAATGATGGATAAACCGATTTGAGGCTTACATACTATGATCAGCTCTGCGTTAAAACAATGATTACAGCTAACAGCAGAAAATAGTGGAGCTTGAGAACAAGGTGACATCTTGTGAAGTCACCTTTTCCCAATGTGGAACAATCTCTTGTGCAGGGCTAGGGAAACTGAGGCGATTTTAAGGCCCGGGAAACCGATGATCTGGAGAATCGCAGCAGGAGGGAAAATTAATCTCCGCTTCGTGGGGATCCCAGAATCCATCGAGGGACTCCCTGTTTACCTCCTCACAGAGAAGCTTCCCAAAGTCTTAGATTCGACGTTCCCACAGACAAGAATGTTTATTGAAAGAGCTCATCGGCTGGGACCGCAGAGACAGGGGGGGGAGAGGAAGGGCGAGACCCACGCCCGGTGATAGCTAAATACCTCAATTGGGCAATTAAGGAGCAGGTGTGAGGGCTTATAGGAGGGTGACACTCTTATTTGTAGAGGGCATCAAATGCTGTTGTTCCAAGTTTTTCTCTGCAGTGTGGCCCAAAAAAGAAGCTGCTACCCAGTTGAAGGCATCTCCATGAGCAGGCGATACGCTTTCAGCTTCTGTACCTGCAAAGCTAAAAGTACGGGTGGAGGGAAGGCAGATGATTTTTGAAGACCCCGCCCAAGCTCGGCGCCATTTCCACGTTGAGGAGGGTTAGCTAGAAGGTCATGATCAATTTAGGGAGCCCAAAGGGAAATTTTGGATCTAGTGATCCACTGATTTGCTGCTGAGATGCAGCTGTTGATTCAGACTGTGGTCGGTCAACTTCCACGGACCAAATTTGGGTTCCAAATGTTAACATTGTTATTAACATTGCTGATGAATGTATGTGCTCGTTCTCCCGGGTCTGGCCTACAGGTGGGGATGGATAAAAAGGGGTTGTGGCTTCCTGCCCCCGGAAAGGGCCCTCACACAGGAAAATGTGCCCGTTGCTCGCTGGGACAATGGGGGGCATTGGCAATTGGAAAAAAAAACTCTTACGGGGCTAAATGAGTGGTGTAACATGACGGGCAGGCTAGTGGAGTGGTCATCTTGGAAGAGGGACCAATCAGGCTGATTACTTGGAATGTGGCAGGACTCAACACTCCTATTAAAAGGAAAAAGGTGAGCGTGCATTTGAAACGGTTCAAACCTGATATAAAATTTTTTGCAAGAAACCCAATGGAGGAAGGTAACAAGGGGGGTCTGCGGTGCCCTGGTTGGAGTCCTGCCACATGGCCAACTATTCTTCCAAATCAAGAGGGGTGGCCATTTTATTTTGAAAGGATTGGATTATCTCATAGAGGAAGAGGTAAAAGATGAAGGAGGCAGATACATTTGCTAAAATATCGTACGGGGGTATCATACACACTGGTAAATGTATATGTTCCTAATCTATCCAATACAAATTTCTTCGTCAAGTAAACTCTTTTCTAGCATCCAGGGCGGACACGAACATAATCTTGGGAGGGGATTTTAACGAAACTAAATGTCCTTCTCTAGATAGATCGGCATTAAATGGACGCCATCCCAGCGGCTAGGGACATACAGACCCTGACAGACGACAATGCGCTTTGTGATCCTGGCGCACCTAAATTGGGGGGCAAAAGATTTTCACATACTACTCCGCGGTGCATAAAAGTTTAAAGGAATAGATTATTTTCTTTTTTCCCTGGAACTGTGGGAGAGGGTCTTGGACTCTAAAGGGCCATACCCTTGCTATCTCCCACCATGCCAGTCACGTTGCTGTTCTCGGTCAACACCACAAGCCAAAGTAGATTCTGGCGATTCCGGGATATTTGCTGCAATCTGAGGACTTCAGGTCCTTCCTGCAAGTCCACTGGACTAACTCGTGGATGATAATCTAGCGCACTAGGGAATGTCCTTTGTTCTGGGCTGCTGCAAAAGCGGTAATGAGGGGTCATAACATTTTAAATTTTGTTGCAGGCAAAAGAAGAGAGGTCAAACCAAATTTGAAAAATGCAGACAACATGCTGTCAGCACAAAGGGAATTGGCGATCCCCTCCCTCGGACGCTGCAGTAATGGTCTACAAGAAGCCAAAGCAGTCTGGATTTTTGTGCAAAGTCAGGCTAATTGGTTGGTTAAGCTTAACCAGAATAGATACTTTAGGGGGTGAATCGAGATAGGCGGATGCTAGCGCAATTGGTTAGGGCCCAACATAGCCGTAAACCAGTGCTGGTCTTGAAGGACCCGACCTCTATGACGCAATACACGGCGCCAGAAGAGATCTCGAGAAATTCGTGGATTTTTTTTTAAACTCTATAGAGCACCACCCACTGACATGGGGCAGATAAATTCATTCCTGGATGCTACATCTCTCCCGTGTCTTAGTGCAGAACAGCAGGCCTTTTTGGATAGTCCAATCACAGAAGAGGAGGTGAGGAAAACCATAGCCTCCAGACTTTTTTCCCTGATATAGCACATCCGGCACAGAGGGGGCTTTGTACAGGGACGTCAAGCAGTTAAAAATATTAGGACGGTGGGGGGGGCGACGGGGAGGGCCTCGGGACCTTCTTCGGACATCTTGATGCTTTTAAGACTAGACGCCGAAAAGGCATTTGACAAGGTTTTTGTGGCCCCTTCTGTCTGCTAAACCCTTTTTAAAAAGAAATTTCGGCCCCGTCTTTAGAAATTTCATTTCTTACATTCAGGAAGGCTCGTATACTAATCTTCTAATTAATGGATTACTAACCCCCCCCCATAGACATGTTTAGAGGTACTAGACAGGGTTGGTCCCCTATCTCCATTGCTCTTTGATCTCACTTGATCCGCTATTGTATTATCTAAAACTAGTTCGGCCCCCGATGGGAATTGGCTGATTCCCCGATCTTGGATATAGTGGGTTTTGCAGACGATGTGATGATAATTTTGAAAAACCGCGACACAACCTGCAGGGGTGCTGCGGGGGTTGTAGGAGATGGGCTCCTTTCAGGGTATTTTTTTAACATGGACAAAACGAATGCCATGATACTTAGGGGACCCCCGAACCTATGGACCACACTTTACCCGTTTAATTGGTGTACAGCCAAAATACCTTATTTGGGGGAAACGAGGCTACATGCATGGAGGCAACTGCCGCTGTCTTACGTGGGTAGGGGGAACTTGGTCAAATTGGTGGAATTTCCCAAGCTATTATATCTCCTACAATCCCTTCCACTTTATATCAGGCGTAAGGATGAGATACGCATGAATGCGCTCTTCCGCCGATTTATCTGGGGCGGTAAAAGGCCCCGGATTCCGCTAATAATTTTGCAGAGCCCAAGGACAACGGGGGTAATAACTTTCCGAACATTCGAGCATACAATGTGGCCCCGCTGGTGTATGGCAATAGATTGGCGCAAAATACTTCAGTATACACAGACACCAAGGTGGAGCACTCACTTTGGGGGAAGATCTCACTAGGAAGTTTTATGCATCTGCCCTGCTCAAATCCCAGAACAGATTAAAGCCAAACCACTGTATTCTCAACTGGCGGGGCTGCAGAAAATGAGGACGTCCTTGGAAATACATCCCAGGCCTCTATGCTTCGCACATTGTAGGCAATCCAGATTTTCAGAAGGGGAAATCCACATAGGGGACTTCTACAGGTGGGAGAAAGGGGGAATCCTATAATATACGATTTAATAGATGCAAAAAACGCATAGGGTCTTACAGTTTGAGGAACTAAGAGAGAAGTTCCCGGGGGCAGGGGTCTCCTTTTCCCCTACTTTTGTGCCCGCAGCTACGCCCTAACGCTGATTCACACTTCACGCGGAGAGAATGGGATCCTTCAACGTAGGCTCTGTCAAGAAAACAACCGAAAAGGGTCTGATTCCTACTATTACAAAGCTTTACATACACCACTAGACTTTTCAGGCTCAACTATGGCACTTGCGAAATGGGGGAGATGATCCCCGTCTGGAGGTCTACACACTACTTGCAGCGTTGACCAACAGTCGCAAATTCTTACCCCCCAGTAGGTACTGGGAGATGTCCTCCCGTTGTACCCAGGGCGTACATCACCCAGTCAGGGGATACCGCATGGCATTTTTTTAAAAGCAACAAATGCTTCCCATGTGGTGCAAGGAAGCGGATATCTTCCATGCTTTTGAAGCTGCCCCGGGGATCCAAAACTTTTGGGGCCGAGTGATGACATTTACAAGGACGCATTGATTTTAAATATGTTCCAAACAATCCTTTGTGGGCCCTATTCGGCCCTGTGATACCCGGATGACCCATGTGAACGGGAACAGGAAATTATTATATATGATCTCAGCGGCAGGCGTTAAAACCATCTTGAACCCCATGGATATATGAGTCAGCGCTCTTTTCAGAATGTTCTTTGGAAAAATTGTCTTAATACTGAAAATGGATTGGGTGGAGGCCTCAGGTAGGAAGGAGCCTCATGTCCAAATCTTTTTTCAAGTTTGGGGCAGTTTTAGCCCCTGCTCCCACAGAGAATACAAGAAGCCATCAAAGAATTTTTAGCTTTACCACATGGTTCCAAGAGCAGATATTGATTGGCGAGGCTCCAATTAAGGGACTCAGAGATTTGATAGGTCCAGAGGTTGGGAATCATGGATTGGCATCTACAATATTGTATGGTGACCCAAAACGCCGGCCCCGTAGATAGGGGAAAATTTAGGTGCCGGTGAGGGGGGCCGCATAGATCGATCATACGATCACAACGGGGTTGGGGGGTTGGGCCGGAGAATGGAGCATTGTTTGTATGTTTGTACGTGTTCTGTTTTGTCTGAGCCCAACGTTGTAGACAGTTTTTCTGGCTCTTGTGACTTGTACTATTTCCCTTTTTTTTTTTTCTTTTTCATTCAGAGAGCTAACGCTATAGCTGAGGCTAGAATGACAGTGTAAAATATAAGGAAAGTAAAGATCTTTAAGTCCAATGCTCTTGAGTATCATCTATAACTAGATAGTTATTGTAGTGATATTAGCCAGAGAGATTAGGACCATTGATCTTCTGGAAAAGACACGAGACTGCGAAATGAAGGCTCGGACAAGGTTTAAGGTGTTTAGGTTTTCTTTGAATTTTACATAAAAAAGAAAATGGGTAAGGTGGCGTATGTAAGTTATAATGTTCCCAAATGTGGAACCTCTTGATGTAAATTTGCAAGTTGTACCTCATAGCTTGTAATGTTACTGTACTTTGTGTTACCTAATAAAGACATTTTGAAAGAATCGCTTCACTATAAAATTCCCTGGGCACTTAAGAGGGCAAAACTGACCAAAAAACTGAAGCGGGAATGTAGCCTCACGAAGTCATGGCAGCGCCAGCTGGAAAAAAACAAGCTGAGGGCTCAGGTGGCAACATCTGTGACAGTGTGTGGTGGTGTCGGCTGCTGCCTCAGCAGCATGAGGTCAGAGAGTTGCACAATCACATTCTGGAGGTGGCAAAAACATGAGTAGGCCACAGAGTGGCACAATGACAGAGTGTGGAGGGCACGGCAGGAGCAACCGCAGCAGCATGAGGTCAGACAGTGGGACAATGACAGATTGTGTGGTCACGGCAGCAGCCACAGCAGCAGCATGAGGTCAGACAGTGGCACAATGACATTCTGGAGGTGGCAAAAACAGGAGTAGGCCACAGAGTGGCACAATGAAACAGTGTGTAGGTCACGGCACAAGCCACAGCAGCAGCATGGAGGTCAGACAGTGGCACAATGACTTCTGGAGGTGGCAAAAACAGGAGTAGGCCACAGAGTGGCACAATGACAGAGAGTGGAGGTGACGGCAGCAGCAGCATGAGGTCAGACAGTGGCACAATGACATTCTGGAGCTGGCAAAACAGTAGTAGGCCACAAAGTGGCACAATGACAGAGAGTGGAGATGACAGCAGCAGCAGCAGCATGAGGTCAGAGAGTGGCACAATGACACAGTGTGAAGTTGACCGCAGCAGCAACTACAGCAGCAGCAGCATGAGGTCAGAGAGTGGCACAATGACAGAGTGTGGAGGTGGGTGGCAATACCAGTCCCTGGTAAAGATGGTGGTAGGCAGATGGAGAAACTGTCAGCAGATGTGTGGCATCAGGCGGGTGGTGGCATCAGAATACTGGCTGAGGCAGGTAGTTTGAATCCAGACTCATTTCTCAAAGTTTTGGTGAGGCGTCATGGCTGATATAATCTGACGCCTAATGCATTGGTGTGTGGAAATCCTGGCCAATCCACACTTGATTCATCTTGACAAAGGTCACTCGTTCCACATTTCTAGTGGACAAGCGGGTTCTCCTTGGGGTAACGATGGCCCCTGCCAAACTGAACACCTGCTCTGATGCCACACTACTGGCCGGGCAGGACAGCTTTTCCACTGCAAACTCGGCAAGTTGCGGCCACACATCTAGTTTGGCTGCCCAGTAGTCAAGCGGATCTTCTAACTGGATGGCGAGTGCGTCTAAGTAGGCCACCCACCTGTTGGTTCAGGACTGCTCCAGGTCCCTGCTGCTGGCGACTGCCCTCCTCACTAGGCAGGTGAAGGAAGCTACTCATCAGTGACTCCAGATTAGATTGCTGCTGATGGAGCTGGTACTGCTCCTACCCCCCCCCCCCCACCGTCCCCCAGCAGCCGCGGCAGTAGTACGTGAGCGCTGAGGAACCCCCCGGTCAGACCTGTTAGAGGAGGGATGATGCCGCACATAGGCAGCGGCTAACTGACTACGGAGGATTTCCCTATAGCATTTGAGTTTGTCCTCCCTCTCAGCAGCTGGGAAAAAGGCTCCCATTTAGGACCGGTAGCAAGGTTCCAATAGGGTGGAGAGCCAGAAGTCATCCCTCTGCCGGGATGGTGACTATTCGGCTTCACTAGCCAGGCAAATCAGCATGCTGCGGGCCATGTGCACAAGTGACTCCGAGGGGCTCCCTGCCTCATCTCCCTGTATATGCCATGGTGCTTGCGGGTCATCTGCCTCGTCTTCCTCTACCCCATCATACCTCCTCCAGCTGCTCATGCTCCTCCTGTTTTGTCACCTTGGTAGAAAATCCACTCATTTCACCAGACAATGCTTCTACTCCAATGTCCTCCTCCTCCTCCTCCTCCAGTTCAGTCCCCACCGGACTCATGTGGCCACAAGATGTAGTCGCACGTCTCCAGTCCCCTGCCCAGACAGATTTTCAGCATTTTGTTCCAGGACATGAAGCAGTGAATGACGTTTTTCATCCTGTAGTCCTGGCGACTGACAAAAAACGTCACCTCCCGAATGGCCTCAGCAAAGGGCAGGTGTCACGCATGAGCTGCCATGGCTGACATCAAAGTTCCCACGGCGAGTACCCCTGTCCCCCCTGGATCATCGAAAAATCGTTAATATCCTTTCTCTGTTCATACGGGTCGGTCCAACATGTGCAGGGCTGGAATTCCAACGGGGGGAAATATCGCATATCAGAGTGTGTTGGGGGAGGCCGTTCTGCCGCTGCAACTCGAGGAGGGTGTTCCTGCTTGTAGGAATGGATGAAGTGCGTGCATAGTTTCCTGGCCATTTTCAGAATCTTCTGAAGATCGGTGGAAGACTTCAGGAACCTTTTCACAACCAGATTGAACACGTGCTGCATGACGCGGAGCAGTTCCTCCCCTGTGTGACTTCGTTCGCCAAGGCAAGCCAGGTGTAGAACTGTGTGACACCGCTGTGCCCTACACATGAGGGTATGATGGAGCTGCACTTGTGGAGGCTGAGATGGTGGTGGTGGTGGTCAAGGAGGAGGAGGCAGACATTGGCGCAGGAGCAGCAGTTTGACCACGTGGAGGAGAAAGTGTCATCTCCTGTCCAGGTGGGTGGTGTGCCTGGGCAGGAAGCACATTCACCGAGTGGGCTGTAAAGGACATGTACTGGCCCTGACCGTAGTTACAGCTCCAGACGTCCGCGCTGCTGTCTGTGCACCTTGGAACAAACGGATAAGCTCAAGGACTGGCCCACCTTCTGTTCTACATATTTGTGAAGTGCTGGTATTGCCTTTTTGGAAAAGAAATTATGGCTTGGAACTCTCCATCTCGGCTTGGCACAAGCCATTAGTTCTCTGAACGGTGCAGAGTCCACCATTTGGAAAGGGAGGGACTGCAGTACTAACAACTTGGACAGGAGCACGGTCAGCTTCAACACCTTAGGATGTTGGACGCATACTGTTGTCTCTTTGCAATCGCCTCTTAAATGACTGCTCCCCGTCATGAGTACGAGGAGCAGGAGAATCTGGACTGGGAGATGATGTCAAAGAGAAAAAGCTCCCTTCTGCAGAGGTGGTGGAGCCTTGACTTGCTACAATGGCATGCGTGCCACTGGCAGCAGGATGGACTACCACATCTGAGCCACGTTTCTCCCAGGCCACCAGATGGTGACGCTGCATGTGTTGACGAAAGGGCCATGGTGCCAACGTAGCTCCCTGGCCCACGCTTCACTTTCTGCCCATAGATTCTAAAATAACCCATATTTGGCTCCTCCGGGGTTTAGCAAAAAACTGCCCACACCGCCGAGAATCTGATTTTACCATCAACGCTCCACACTGAGTGACTACTGCCGTCACTGCCTCGCTGAGCCCCTGTGCCGCTACTTTCTTGGACTTGCGAAGCAGGTTTTCTACCCCGTGGCTGCTTGGCTCCTGACCTCCCCACTGCTGCTACCCCCGCTGACCACGGCCACACATCCCACTTGCTGGCTGCGCCGCTGCCTGACGCGCAAGCTGACGCCCTCTTCTCCTGACGATGATGAAGCCCTTGCCTCACCCGGCTCCCAAGTGCGGGCGGCTACATCATCATCGATTTGTGTTTCATCATCACTGCTGTCCTCATCACCGCGCTTGGTATGCCGAGGCTGACCCCTCACAACATGACCTCCCATGCCACTCTCAACATTTTATACTTACCGCTACTGCAAGAAGTAGGGGGTATTGGCTCCATTTCTTCGCCTGCCAAGTAGCTGCTGACTTCCCTCCTCAAATTGTTCAGCCTCGCTGTATGTTGGCACTGAGCCCAGAAACCCCATAGTAGATCTCTGGCTGAGGGACCCAAAGAAACAGAGGCGGTTGAGGACAGGTGAGGGCCGCTGACCCGCTCCCGGCCATGCCAACTAAGGGTTGTGTCTGACGTTCCACTGACTTTTGGTGGGGTTTTCAGATGTCATCTGGGGGGAAGTGGATGACCTACTTAACCAACAAGACCATTGGGTTTTTGAACAACACACGGGCCGCTAGAGACACCGGCAGTTCTGGCGTCAATGAGTGACCCCTCTGCGACGTCCCCTTGCTGTGCTGCGACCAGGGAAAGTTTGTGCCACTGCCACTCGCAGGTGAGGAGCCTGCCACCTCTCCCGTCTGAAAATACGTTTGTTTTAAAAAAGTACAAACATCTGTTTGATAAGATATCTGTATATACACACACTCCAAAAGAAACACTAACAAGCTTGGGTAACCCTTGGATATAAATTGCGCTCCACAAATGGCAGGAAAAATTTAAATTTTTATGTGCCATTTAAAAACACTGTGTATTTTACTGAATATAAAAGCACAACAGGCTTAATTTAACCTTCGGATATGAATTATGCTACAAGCCCAAAATTTCTTCTTTGGCGGTTTAAAAAATAACGTTTTTTTTACTGAAAAACAACTACAGAAAAAACTTTTGTTAACCCTTGGATGTAAACTGTGCAAAAGAAATGTGCTGCCAACAATTACCAGCTTTGTAGCCTGTTAAAACGACTTGTATTTTACGGAACACAACAACAGAAAAACTCGTAATTAACCTTCGGATATGAATTAGGCTACAGCCAAAATTTCTTCTTTGGTGGTGAAAAAGAACGTTTATTTTACTAAGTACAACTGCAGAAAAATACTGAGTTAACCCTTGAAATCAATTGCGCAAAAGAAATGTGCTGCCAACAATTACCAGCTTTGTAGCGTGTTAAAAATGCGTGTATTTTACGGAACACAACAACAGAGAAACTTGTAATTAACCTTCGGGTATGGGAAATTATGCAAAAGGCAAAATTTCTTTTTTGGCGGTGAAAAAGAATGTTTCTTTTACTGAATACAACTGCAGAAAAAATACTTATTAACCCTTGGGTGTAAATTGCGCAAAAGAAATGTGCTGCCAACCAATTACCAGCTTTGTAGTGTTGTTAAAATGGCGTGTAAATTTTACGGGAATACAACAACAGAAAAAAATTGTAATTAACTTTCGGATATGAATTTTGCTACAGGCAAATTTCTTCTTTCAGCGGTGAAAAAGAACGTTTCTTTTAGTGACCACAACAGCAGAACAACGCTTAATTAAGCCCTGGATCTAAATTGCGCAAAAGAAATGAGCAACCAAAAATTAAGTGGTATTTGGATTGGAAAAACGCTGTTTCTTTAACTGAATACAACAGCAACAGGCTTAGTTAACCCTTTGGGTATCAATGTGCTCAAGAACTGAGCAGATAGCATTTAAAAAAACATATGCAGCTGAATGGACGCACACTGGACTTCAGTTCCAAAACCCCACAAAATCAGAATTAGAACGTAAGAGAAGCAGTCTCTGGACAAGCTGTGACACCCCCCAAAAATCGCTGTATAAAAGTGAGTTCTTTAGTAAGAGATATCCTTAGCAGCCGTGGCAGCACCTTCCCTACACAGCACAGTGAGAGCGGAGTGAGCTGCCAGCATCGCGCCCGGACTTATATAGTGCGGCGACGTCACAGAATCCTGCCGATCGCTTGATTGGCTACATCTCTGCACATGTCATGTAGGCTACGCTTTTCTTCCTCCCAGACTTCTTTGCCCCATGTAACGCCATGTGCTCGCAGCCATTTTATCAATAAAAAACACGCTTCGTTCACGCGAAGTACCCCAAACTTCGACTTCGTTCAGAATCAAAGTTGTCCTGAAATTCTAAACGAATTCCACTTCGTTAGAATCAATTCGCCCATCTCTAGTGGCAACCAAAATTTAATCTCTGGACCACAAGTAGAATCTCTGTGCCTCCTGCTACCAGACCTACCTAATGTAGAGCTAAGTCTAAGGAAAACCCTTTCTTCCATTCCACAATGGGGGTTTGGATTTTGCTGCAGGACACTCTCTGGTTGCTACCCCTGATAAGTCTCCATTGGCAACAGCAGTCATGTATAGTACAGAAAAAACAGGCAATACTCTTGGTCAGTTGAGCAGAGGGCAGGTGTTCAGCTGTAACTAAATTCAGACAATAGTAAGGGCGGGCAGCAGACAAAGGGAATCGTCAGGTGAATAGCTGGGTCAAACCAAGTATATCACTAATAGAGGATTCTGTTGCTGTTTACTAGGGACTAGAAAACTAAAGTTCAGACAATGGGAAATTCAGAAGGACCCTTTAAATAAGTTTTGGAGCGTCGCCACATGTGCAGGAAGCAATCAGCGGTGTGTATGGGCCCTTTAAATCGGTAAGGACTAGCATTCTCTAAGGGTTTAAGAAAAATGTAGTTGGCAGCAGGATGCCCATCAGTGCAGGTGGAAAACTAAAATTTCTTGTTGCGCCAATTGGCATCCATGCATGATAGACATGAAAAGGTTGTGATCTCTCAATATCAATGTTCCTAATAAAAACCAAACATGAGAAATCAGATTTTATCATAAATCTAAATCTGCTATTGATTTTAAGAGAGAGAAAGATCATTGGCTCCAATACCAACAGGGAGCCCTATTTTAATTCTTACGAGATGTTCTAGTACTCTGTTAAAAGGGTTCTATAACATTTTTAAAAAGATGGCTGCATTTTTGTTTATTGTCAATGGGCTGTGTCTGCTTTAGCGCCTTAATCTATTTCAAACACAATTCCAGACAAGGTCTATAAAGAAGGGTTGAGCTGTGGAGAAGAAGGCAGCCATAATTATTTATCTCATACAAAGCCCTTTAAAAAGTAAGGATATTGCTCTTAATGTATTCATGTTACAACTAAGTTTTCCATACTTTTATTATTTGCGGTTTGTTAAACTAAATAATAGTACTTTTAAATGAAAAATCTTTGAACAATATGTGCAATGCTCAGATCCACATGCAAGACAATGTACAGAAAACTTCTTTCCTTCTCGGCAAGTTATTCACATTCAGCCCCAGGGTAATGTCATAACTTCACAATCAAATATTTATTTTGCATTTGCTACATATAGAACATTTACTATTTATGAGGCCTCAGAAAGAAAGGTAAAAGAATATGTACACTGTTCAGGAAATAATATTTACTAAATTGATAGATGGATTTGAAACTACATTTTTTCTATGTGTTTAGGCAGTAGAAAAGTCTAGAAACAATTATAAATTTTGCCTTTATAAAATAAAAGGGCCAGGAATAGAGATCAGGGCTGAGCTGAGGGGTTTGTGACCACAAAGGATGCATCAAACCTTCCCAGCATGGGGGGCACCATTGCTGTCATATTACTCCTGTCTCCATACTATCCCCTCCTAACTTTACTGAACAAAGGTCCATGTTGCAGTATGGTTTACCTGTTACAAAGCAGAGGAGGTTATGCTTTGTAGTACTTTAACTTACCCTGCCTCAGTGGCAACTCTACAATGGTCAGAACAAATTGTCATGATGTTCTGGGCTTGATGCAGAAGAAAAGTGAAGAGAATTATTCCAAGAGAGAAGAAGTCATTTGTGAGTTTCTGGATTTATAGAAGAGCTGTCGATTTTCCTGACAAGTCTATATTAGTTAATAGTTGTATTCCACAAAAAGTATACAACAAATCTCTATGAAGCCCAGGCCTAATTCATAATTGGGTGTTATACCCCTTGTGAAAAAGATGTATGCACTGATGATTGGACAATGTCAGACAGTATAGAGACACAGGCGTATAGCGATGGAAATGGTTGCACCTAGTGTTGATCGAACCGTTCGAGAAAAGTTACGTTCAATTCGAACTTCTTGATGTTTTAGAACCAAACTTTTTACGGTTCATTTAAGTAAAGTTCGCGTTCAACATGGGTGTTCAATACGCCAGTTTTAGTTTCATTTTTAGCTGCTTCCTGCACTTTTAGCAGCCATCCAATCAGTGCAGAGCACAGAGAAATGTCAAAAACGTCATCCCTAAGGAGTAGGTCTCTCACTGGCTGCTAAAATCACATGACCATGTTATATATATTCCACTGTTTTGCCGTTTTGGAGGTTCAGTTACTGCATAACACACTGTTACCTAATCTTCTATAGAAAGAAATCTATTTTAAATAGTGGTTGCTTGGTGAAAATTATATCGAATGTCCAAAAGTCAATTTTTGCAGTTTTGTGGGTTCAGTTACTGCATAACACACCATCACCCAATCTCCTATAGAAAGAAATCTATGGCCCAAAGAAATCTATAGCCCAAAAGCCCCTTTGACACATGAGAAGACACCGGTATTGGAAATGGCACATGGTAACTGGCAGGGGTGCCAATAGGGCAGTATGGGCAGTATCATGTCAGGGACCCTAATCAAAAAGGAGCCCAGTGGTATGTTAAAAAATAGGAACTAGTAATGGGTGGGAGACCCATTTGATTTGACTATTTGGGGCCCTGAAACGGTTAATAGATGACTGATGGCAGCCCTGCCTACCACTGCATCCCGTTGGGATGTTCTTGCTATCACAGGGGCTTTTGGGCCCCCTCAGGATGCAGAGCCAGGTAGCAGCTGATACTGCTGCACTTTCTATAGCTACATCCCTGCTTGCAAGTAGTCCTCATCTTTTCAGTTAGCCATTGAAAGGAATTAAGTATTTTAGTCTCTCAATTTTTTTCTGTTACTCTTAGGCAAGGTTCACACGGCTTAATCAAGCCATAATTGTGAGCCAGATTTCGCTCGCAATTACGGCTTGAATAAGGGGCGGGGGCGCGGCGGGTGCCCTGCTCGCCGGCCCCATAGACAATGCATTATTTACGGTGCGTACGCACCGTAAATAATGTGCATGTCACTTTCTCCCCCCACAGCGGATTCACCGAGCGGGGAGGAGCGACGGAATCCACAGTTCTCTATGAGAGCTATGGATTACCGTAATGACAGGGACGGATTGGAGCCGTACTGCAGCGCAAATCCGGCACGCAGTACGGCTCCAATCCACGCACAAATAAGATACGTGTTTGGATCCATGTTTCGGACCCTAAACGGACCCAAACACGCATCTAACTATGTGCAGTGTGATGTACATTGCTTTCAATGTAAAATAAGCATCAGTGTTCAGACGAGTGATCGCTGGTGCATGTTTACATGTGTTGCGATACGTCTTTCTGATCCATGATTGTTGTGTCAATTCTCAATCCATTTGACGCAGCAGACGCCCTATTTAACCCCTTAAGGACCAGGCTTTTTTTTGGGTGACACGTTCGTTTTTCCCTTCTCGCCTTCTGGAAGCCATAACTTTTTTATTTTTCCACCTACATAGATACATGAGGGCTTTTATTTTGCGGGACAAGATGTACTTTCTAATGGTGTTATTCACTATACTATAGAATATACTGGGAAACCGCAAAAAGATTCCAAGTAGGACAAATTGTGGAAAATTTTTTTTATTTTCGCCATGTTTGCGGGGGTTTTGCTTTTACGGCGTTCAATCTTCAGTAAATATAATGCATCCGGCAATACCAAACATGTAGGGTTTCCATTATGTTTTGGTACCGTAAAAAAATTCCAAACATTTTCTATTTTTGACATTTGCGCCACTGCGCCATTTTGTGCGACCAATAACTTTTTTGTACTAACACCTACGGACGTCAGTGAGGGGGCATTTTTTGCGGGCTAAAGTGTACTTTTTATCGCTAGCAGTTTGGAATGCATGCGACTTTTTTGATCATTTTTATTCCATTTTTTTGAGTGATGTAAAATGACGAAAAAACGCAATTTTTGGCATTTGGAATTTTTTTTCTAGGCAATGCATTAGGGTGTACAAAGATGGCGGTTTTCCCACTTCCTGTCTGCGGACAGAAGTGGGGCAAACCGGCCAGAGTAAGTGACGGGAGCCTTCACAGGGCTCCCCACCACCGTGTCCGGTCGTCGGATCGGCGCAGCATAGCTGCGCTGATGACGATGACCGTAACGATCGGTGCGCGGCACCGATCGGCGTTAATTCAGACGCCGCGGCCATGTTTGCCGCGGTGTCTGATGGGTTAAACAGCACCAACGGGCGGAGCCACCCGCCGGCACTGTTACTGCCGGCTGTTAGCGGCGATTTGCCGCTAACACCCGGTGGCTGTGCGGGGGGGTCGCGGAGCGATCCTCCTGCAAAGCCCCTTAGCGGCCCTGGGAAGTACTCATACGCCCAAGGTCGTTAAGAGGTTAAAACTGTATGGTGCGTTCCTGCTTCAGCCAAAACGCAGACAAATACGCACCTGCTTGTTGGACACGTTTTGGATGCGATTTACGCAGTGCTTTTGGATGCGTGTTTTGGATCAAAAACAGATCCAACACTCCGTGTGAACATACCCTAAAGCTGGGAGTGGAGGAGTAGGTCACGCCTCTAGGATGGTGCTAGAATCAGGACTGCTCAGTACAGAGGTAAGTTTATTTTATATATTGTATTTATCTCTTTGCATGTTCTTTATGATTACTCTCAACACCTAATATTGTAAAAAAATGTACAATACATTTGGGAAAAGTTTAAAAAAAACAGACACTTTACTATTCTCCTTCCTATATAAACATCTCTTGAGCACCAAATTGCTGTACAGCATCTAATTACGTCTAGCCTTATCTATCCGTGTGCGCTTGACAAGTACCCTTTAATATTTTAGTTTCTTCATGACAATGAATGTCCAGTGACTGAAAATGTGTCAGTAAAATAACATAATAAAAAATTATTATGAGTATTTGGTATTAGGAGAATAAAAAGAAAACAGCACAGCAAATATTCCACAAAGATATAATAAAAAGTCGTGATGTATGAATATTTATGAAAAACAATTATTAGGCTGAGCTGAGCTAGACAGTTCATGCACAGATCATTGCCAGCAGAAATGTAATAAAGTAATCTCAAAGTATTCAAAGGGAAAACAGTTGGGGAATTACTTTATGATGTTTCAATAGGCTACATTACTTAAGACACAATTCTCTAATCTACAAAGAGCGTGTTTCGATTATTATAAAACTATCTCAAACAGACATATTTAAAAAACGAAAGCTTTCATACATCAATCAACTGATTCTCAAGATAGTCTTGGGATATTGAAAAGCTTGTGTGTCTGTATTCAAAATTGCACGGGGTGTAGAGCCGGCGTTCTGTGTCAACTTTTGATTAATTAGACGACCGTTTTTCTTTGCTTTATCAAAGATGTATTTTGATTGAAATCAATGGGGGATCCATTGTCACATTCATCTTCTGTATCCTTTGTTGATTCTCACTGAAAAATATAATATAGAAAAGACACTAAAGCACCTTTCTATTTGAAAACCCACAGCTGTACTTTCTTTGAAAAATTGCTGCCTTATGATATCTTTAACTGTAGAGTCCTAGTTGACTAAAGGCCCTTTGAAATTATGCCTTGGGCATCAATAATTCTAAGTGAGTAGGCCACAGGGAGATTCGGGCATGGGTTAAGACATGATCAAATGCAAAATATTTGATGTTTTATTACAGAGCACCAGCCTTTATTTCGTTTCGGTGATAAACAATTGGCTGACATTTTAAAAAGCGACATAGTGGGGTATTAGGAAGGATCCTGATAACATGGTTTTCTAAAACATGGGAATTGTCACTATTATTACTGCTCGGTCTTAAATCAACCATTCTCAGCAGCTGCTGAAGTTAAATTTATCTTTCTTAACAGAACATATATGAAGCAGAGGGAGTTCAAGAAATTTTGCAGGAAAGGTCACAATACATGAAAAACAGCTTAAGGCAGTTTTACATTATCTTTCAATCGGTGGCCAGATTTTTATATTATTTAAAGGTTATATTGTATCTGTTTATGTGGTTTACATTATTACTAAGCATATATTTAATAATAAAAACATTTATATCCAACCTGCAAAGTCTCACATTTGTCAAAAGGCATCTCAGGTTCTTAAATATGGGACTGAGAGACAGTAGAGCAATGGCCAGTAAGCATGCTTTTTGACTATGAATGAGGATGTCACTTTAAAACATGTTTGGAGGAATTACCCTTCATGCCGCCTTGTGATTGACAGCTTCTAGCTATTGTTGAAGATGCAGAGGGTGTTCTTAATCAGTAGCTAGAAGGAAAATGATCAAATACCTCAACATTTATGACTCCTTATACCTAAGGATAGGCCACTCATTTTGTAAAGCTAGATAACCCTTTTAGGAGGTAAATATACAGAGGAAGCCCTTGGGCATACAAATTTGTGGAGCCCTTTACCCAATAACAATACCATGTAATACATGGCTAACTTAAAAGTTTTGTCTCATTAAAGGGATTTTGCCACAAAGTGACTTCCTTACCTGTTATCTGCTCAGGACAGAAAATAAACAAATCATACTGTGTCATGAACGGCTGCAGGGGAGAGAGAGAGGGGGCCCGAGCAGAGCGAGTAAGCAAGGGAGCATCTGCAATGATTACTAAGATAATTACATTACAACTAGTGGATTCTCTATACAGCAGAAAGCCTCATACACTGCACATTTCTCCCCAGCCCCTTGCAGAGTGAGGAAGCAAGGGAGCGTCTACAATGTTTACTAAAATAATTACAACTAGTGGATTCTCTATACAGCAGAAAGCCTCATACACTGCACGTTTCTCCCCAGCCCCTTGCAGAGCGAGGAAGCAAGGGAGCATCTACAATGTTTACTAAAATAATTACAACGAGTGGATTCTCTATACAGCAGAAAGCCTCATACAATGCACATTTCTCCCTAGCCCCTTGTAAGCTCCTTCATGTTCCCTGTCATCAGATAAGAAGTGCAAACACGCAAGCGCGGCCAGATTAGCTCCTGGTCATGTCTATTGTAAACTTTTAAGTAACTAAGGGCATGTAAATAAAGCTGTAGCTCTCAGAGGCTTCACTTTTTGTAATCACATATATTTAGAAAAGTGATTAAATACCCATTTTGGAGGATCCCACGTCAACATTACATTGTGGCAAAACCCTTTTAAGCTCAGAAACCTCCTCTGCTTGAGACTCCCTCAATAAGACATGGCTGCTCCTAAACCAGTAGACTCTGGACATTCATGTAGTAAATGGACAGCAATTCATCGACATTTTTCTTGCTGTAGCCACTGCAGGAAATATATCTCACAAGATAGATCTTCTCTCTCAAAGGATGTGTCTCTGATAAGACAAACACTCTAGGACAGATATGATCATTATGTAACCAGCAGTAGTTCTTACAGTTGTTAGACTGGCCAACCAGGACTGACACATGCACTGTCGCAGACTTGGATTGGCCCTTCAGGGAGCCAGTAATCTCCTGGTTGGCCTTGAGCTTCGTTTCATGTTTTTTACTGTATGAGCATCCTTAACTTCTGTGGGCCTCAGGAAAGGCCGACAGTAGTCAGAAGCACACGGGGCATGATATACCAATGTTATCTACCTACCTACAGAGGGCCTATATACCTATCTACCGGCGGCCTATTTACCTACCTACAGAACACCTATATACAGTATCTAGCTACAGGAGACCTAACTACCTACCTACTGGGAACTACATACCTTCCTTCCTACAGAGGGCCAATAAGCCTACCTACAAGGGGACTCTATACCTATCTACTTTCAAAGGACCTCTAAACCTACCTACCTACAGGGGACCTATATACTTACCTACAGGGGCCTCTTTAGCTACCAATAGATAGCCTAGCTACATAAGGTATACCTACCTACTAGGGACCTATATCTCTACTTACAGGGGGCCTATATCATACGTCCCAACTTTTAGAGATTGGAAAGAGGGACACATCTGTCCACACCTCTAACCCAAACATATGACATTACATCAGGCCACGCCTCTGAACACACCCAAGCAAATTACATCACACCAGGACATGCCTCTAGACATGCCCCACCTAACAGAATCAGACCATACCATAAAGCTGCGTTACTGGGGTCTGTAAATATGTATTTATATAATGTATTGTATATACAGAAATCCATAAAAATAGCTGTAAGACAATGTTCTTTGGATGATACCTCTATAAATGGTTATACAGTGACCACATAATATTACTATACAAAGAACAAATATCACCGTATTGTTACTGATCAAACCAAGACTAATAATATCAATGATACCACTAGACAAAGATCAAACAATTCCGCCACATTATGACCACTTATCACCCCCAAATAGTGAAAGAATAATACTACAATACCACGACCACATAACACCACCACATAGTGACTGAATAATACCAACACACCATGATCACAAATCACCACCACATAGTGACTGAATAACACCACAACACCATGAGCACATATCACCACCATATAGTGACTGAATAATACCACACACCATGATCACATATCACCACCATATAGTGACTAACTAATACCCCCATACCATGTGCACATATCACTACCAGATAGTGACTGAACAATACCACAACACCATTACCACATATCACCACCACATAGTGACTGATAATACCACAACACCATGAGCACATATCACCACCACATAGTGACTAATTAATACCACCATACCATGTGTACATATCACTACCAGATAGTGACTGAATAATACCACAACACCATGAGCACATATCACCACCATATAGTGACTAACTAATACCACAAGATCATGAACACATATCACCACCACATAGTGATTTGATACTACTGCCATACTGATCCTGAATGTAAACGATTACACTACTACCAATAGTTTTACTATACAGTGACCATATGGGGGTAGATACCAGTTGTACACAGACTCTGCAGACATATTCTGTATGTGATCACAGTATAGTTACATTTAGTGACTCAAAGGTGACGTCTTCTCTGATGGGAATCAATCTCTTTCCCTTTCTTCATCCACACCAGATCACCATGCAGTGTTAACCATCCTTGCAGAATTGACCACACAAACAGCTTAGACTCCTCACTTTCCCAGCACCTCATTATTTGTTCACACCTTTGTACAAAATGACCATGGCATGATGGGAGGAGAAGGGGGGGGGGGGGCTATGGGGTGATAAACAGTGGTGATGGGGTTATAGAGTGTTAAGTGAGGGTTGTATTTTGAGTTAGACCAAGGTCACAGAGGTGAGAAAGAGGGTACAGCTACAGCTCACAGGCACAATCTCCTGGGGGGAGACAGAGGACCAACTCCCCAAGATTGTGGTGTGGCTGTGGTCTGTACTTCATCCCCTGCACACACAGATGATCAGCCACAGTCATGACCTTCAAGGGTGCATGGGATTTGTTGGACTACGTCAGACTAACATTGCATCCATTTCTAAACTAAAATAGTCAATGAGGGCTGGTGTCGGGGAGTGTTTATTTAAATAATATTTTTATTTTATTTCTGTGCATTTTTTTAACATTTTATTTCAGCATTAGTAATAGAGGTGTCTTCTGACCCATGCCGCTACATTACTATCATTCACTCTTGGTGTCAGCCAGCAGTGTTTTTCATCATCACAATGCTAACACTAACCCACTGTCACTATTGTCCCAGTACCCAATGCACCAGGGGTACTAGAAGAGCCGAGTAACTGTCAGAATCGGACTCTAACTTGATGGTCCACTTATGGGGTAACGCAGGCTGGTATATTTAGGGTCTTCCAAGTACCCGTGGTGCAATGGGCATTGGGGTAATAGTGACAGGGACATAGTGTCAGCCTTGCAGAAAAAACTCCGCTGGCTGACACCAAGCCCAAATGATAATAATGGAGAGACGTCTGTCGGACACCTCTATTACTAACATCAGAAAAAAATGAAAAAAACAAGTAAAGAAAAGAAACAGTTTATTTAAATAAACACTCCCCAACACCAGCCCTCATTAACCATTTTTTTAAAGAAGTAGATACAACGCTGGTCTGACGTAGTTCAGGCAATCCATCGTAGTCCCAAAGGGTAACCTGTAAAAAAAAAAAAAAAAAAACAACATTCCTACAAATGGGGCATCACACATATTTCCGGGATGCTGGATAGCCTATTCAGTGCCCAGGAAAGCTGGGTGACTTCCCTCACAGCAGGCACTCAGGAAAGCAGTTTGGCCCTGGCAGTAGGTGTCTAGTACTCACAATTACTTAAAGAGAACCTGTCATATAGGTTATGCCACACTTTCTGAGGACAGTACAAGCTAGTGACAGACCTGCTGTTTCCAGCGCTGTGTCCCTTATTCTGTAGGATGCTGTAGATTCAGAACATTTAAAGCTCAAATCTGGCAGTTTGCAGTCTGTTCTGCCAGAGAAGAGTCCAGTTAATTCATGAGCATGCATTAGCCCTGCCCACCCATGGCTAGTCCCCACAACAAGCACCCAGATTTTGAGGATGTCTGCTGGGTTGGGATTTCACCAAGCTTTCCCAGATGCTGGATAGGTTATTCCTGGTGGGGCAAGCCCCTTGCAGCCAGTGACATCAGGGGAGCGTCTCATGACGCTGCCCCGACACCACTGTTTTTCCACATTTTCCAGCTGTCACATCGAGAGCATATGCCCTGGATCCCCGGTACATATTAAAAAATCGCAACTGTTCCCAGCCATACCAGGAAAGCAGGGCATTGCTGCCAAATCGGGACTATTATGCTCAAATCGAGACGGCTGGGGGGTATGCCTATATACTTACCTAACTATAGGGGACTCTATACCTGCCTACAAGGGGTATAGCTAACTACCTGCAGGGGGTCTCTATACCTAACTACCTACAGGGGGCCTATATACTTACCTATCTAGCTGCACTAGGCTACAGGGGGCCTACCTACTGTGGGCCTATATACCTGCCTACCTATAGGTTGCTTATATGCTTAACTACAGAGTGCCAATATGCCTACATAACTACAGGGGCCTATATACCTGCCAAGGGCCTATATACAAACTTACTGTCTTTCCTAAAAACCGACCTATGGTGGCTATATATGGTGGATATATCTACCTATGGTAGATATATGGCTATATATCTACCTACAGTACCTACTGAGAGGCCTCTATACTTACATACAGTATAGATATAGTTTCTATATCTATCTACTGGGGGGTCTATATACAGCATGTCACAAAAGTGAGTACACCCCTGACAATTTTATAAATATTGTGTTATATCTTTTTATGGGACAACACTGAAGATATGATACTTTGATATAATGTAAAGTACTCAGTATACAGCTTGTTTAGTAGTGTAAATTTAGTGTGCCCTCAAAATAACTCAACACACAGCCATCAATGTCTAAATCAATGGCAACAAAACTGAGTACACCTTTAAGTGAAAATGGACAAGTTATCCCTGAAGTATCAATATTTTGTGTGGCCCCCATTATTTTCCAGCACTGCCTTAACTCTCTTGGGCATGAAGGTCACTAGAGCTTCACAGGTTGCAGCCACTGGAATCCCCTTCCACTCCTCCATGACAACATTATGTAGCTGGTGGATTTTAGAGACCTTGTGCTAACATCCATCATTTGATGCTCAGTAGGGTTTAAAGGGGTTGTCTCGCTACAATGATTGGGTTTTAATTAAAAGATCTTTAAAAAACAAGCAGCTATGCAATATATGTTTATTACAAATGTCCTACTGATTTTGAGTAAGCCCTGTTTAGTAGGAGTACATCAGCTTCTCAAATCTCTATAGCAGCCGACCTGTTGATCCTTATCTCACTGGCTGTCAGGTCTGTATGACTCATCACCTTCAGAATACAGGTCTGAGCAGAGAGCCCCACCAGCACAGAATGCTTCTGTAGTGGAGGGAGGGGGAGGGAGGACTCTGGCTTCTGTGTCCAGGCTGCCTGGATTAACCCTGTGTGTGCCTGCTTCCTCCTGCTCTCTACAAGATGATGGAAGCAGTGCCCCTGTGTGTTTTAAAATTCATGATGGTTGTGGAGTTAACTATACTAATACTTTTTAAGATCAGGGGGCATTTTGAATGTTTCAGGCTCGGTGTACTGTGACACATCCTGAGTATAGTAAACTTCCCAAAGTGCCCTGTGTTGTTTGACAGGGCGTTTGTTGTGGAGTGTGCAGATTTGTTGTCCCCAGGGGGGTATAGGAACACTTGCATCCCCCTGCTCGGGCCCACATCTAGATAGCTCTCTCTTGTTCTGCGTGGAGACGAGCGCAAGACGCAGCAGACCTAGGCAGGCACACACAGGGTTAAACTTGGAGCAAACCCCTCTGCCCCCCCCCCCTTTCCCCCCTGCTGTATAGAAATTGCGAGGAGGCTTTCTGGGTGCTGGGGGGGAGGGGGGAAGGGGGAAAATAGGGGAGGCAGAAAGAAGCACCCCCCTCATTTTCAACTCCCGGGCTCACTGACTTGGGCTGAAAGTTGTAATGAAAAAAACCCCTTTTAAAAGTCTGGAGACTTGCCTGGGCAGTCCAGCAACTTTACCCTCAGTTTCATTTTTGGGGTTGCAGTGTGTAATACAGTTAATTTTAGAGGGGTGCAATATAATATATTTCTGGGTTAGCGGGCTAATTTCTGGGAGTGCAATGTATATTAAAATTAACTTTGCAGTGTCAAGTATAATTAATTTCAGGGATATAGCATGTAATATTTAGAGATGGGGCGAATTTCCCGAAATTCGTTTCGTTCACTTCGCCGAATTTCTCGGCAAAAAAAAACTTCTTTCCCGAATTACTTCGGAGAATCAAGTTAAAAAAACAGCTATTTCCAGGCTGCACGGCCTGCAGGGTGTGTAAAAAGTTGTGCCATGCTTTATATGTAGAAACTTGGTTTGGTCTTCTTACAATGTTTTGTTTTAGTTGACAGACAGACTGCCGCCACTCTTGAAACGCTTCACTATAAAAATTCCCCGGGGACTTAGAGGGCAAAATGACCAAAAAAACTGAAGGGGGGAAGTAGCTGATAAAGTCATGCGAGCGACAGTGGAAAAAAAAAAGCTGAGGGCTCAGGTGGCAACACAGTGCAGAGTGTGGAGGTGACGGCGGCAGCCACAGCGCATGAAGTCAGAGAGTGGCACAAAACATTCTGGAGGTGGCAAAAAAAAAAAGGAAAAGGCCACAGAGTGGCACAAAGACACAGTGTTAGGGCACGCAGCAGCCCCAGCAGCGCATGGGTCGAAGTGGCCCTGACACAGTTTTGTAGGTCAGGCAGCAGCCCCGCGCAGCAGATGAGGTCAGACAGTGGCACAATGACACGTGTGTAGGTCACGGCAGCAGCCCAGCAGCAGATGAGGTAGACGTGGCACAATGGATTTGGAGGAGGCAAAAAAAAAAACAGGGGGGTTGGGCCCCAGAGTGGGGAAAAGCACAGTGTGTAGGTCAGGGGAGCAGCCAGAAACAGAAGATGAGGTCAGGGCGTGGCACAATGACAGAGTGGTAGGGGCAGGCAGCAGCCACAGCAGCAGCATGAGGTCAGCAGTGGCAAATGACACGTTTTTGGGAGGTCACGGCAGCGCCCAGAGCAGCTGAGGTCGACAGTGACACAATGACAGAGTGTGTAGGTACGGCAGCAGCCACCAGGCTTCAGGTCAGAAAATGGCAAAGACATTTTTGGGGGTGGCAAAAACAGGGAAAAGGCCACAGAGTGGGGCAATGACAAGTGGGGGTCACGGCAGCAGCCACAGCGAAACATGAGGTCAGACGGGACAATGCATTCTGGAGGTGGCAAAAACAGGGAAAAGGCCACAGGTGGGACAATGACACAGTGTTAGGTCACGGCAGCAGCCACAAAAGCGCATGAGGTAGACAGTGGCCCCAAAACAGTGTGTAGGGCCGGCAGCAGCCACCAGCAGCCTGAGGTCAGAAGTGGGACAATGACACAGTGGGAGGTCACGGCAGCAGCCACAGCAGCAGCATGAGGTCAGACAGTGGGACAATGACACAGTGTGTAGGGGCCGGCAGCAGCCACAAAAGCAGCATGAGGTCAGGGCGTGGGCCCAAGGGGCGTGTGTGGGCACGGCGCAGCCACAGCAGCAGCTGAGGTCAGACGTGGGAAATGACATTCTGGAGGTGCAAAAACGGAATAGGCCACAGGTGGCACAAAGAAGAGAGTGGGGGTGAGGGGGGGAGGAAACAGCTGGGTCAGAGAGTGGCACAATGACACGGTGGAGGGGACGGCAGCAGCACAGCAGCACTGAGGTCAGACAGTGGACAAGGGCATTCTGGAGGTGGCAAAAACAGGAGTAGGCCCCAGAGTGGGACAATGACACAGTGTGTAGGCACGGCAGCAGCCCAACCGCAGCATGGGTCAGACAGGGGGCACAATGAAAAAGTGTGTAGGTCCGGGGAGCACCCCGTAGCAGAGAGGTCAGACAGTGGCCAATGACCAGTGTGTGGTCACGGCAGCAGCCCCAAACAGCAGCATGGGTCAGACAGTGGGACTGACATTCTGGGGGGTGGGAAAAAAAAAAGGGAAAAGGCCCCAAAAGAGGGACAATGCACAGTGTGGAGGTCCGGCAGCCGCCGAGCAGCAGCATGAGGTCAGTCGTGGGCCAATGACATGTGTGTAGGTCAGGCAGCAGCCCCCAACAGCACATGAGGTCAGACGTGGACAATGACAGTGTGTAGGGCCGGGAGACCACAGCAGCGCATGAGGGCGACAGAGGCCCCGACAGAGTGTGGTGGGTGGCAAAACCAGTCCCTGGTAAAAATGGTTGGTGGCAGATGGAGGGGAAAATGTCAGCAGTGTGTGGCTTCAGGCGGGTGGCAGATCAGAATGTGGCTGAGGCAGGTAGTTTGAAACCCAGACTCATTTCTCACAGTTTGGGTGAGGGTCATGGGGGATGTAGTCGACGCCCAAAACTTGGTGTGTGGAAATCCCGGCCCCCACGCCTGATTATTTGACAAAGGTCATCGTTCCACATTTTCCCCTGGACAAGGGGTTTTTTCCCTTGGGGGAACAATGGCCCCCCCCGCACTGAAACCCGCCTTTATGCCACAAAAATTGCCCGGGCGGCAGTTTCCATGCAAAAACGGCAAGTTGCGGCACAATCCAGTTTTTGGGTGCCCAGTAGTCCAGGGATTTTAAAAATGGGGTGGCCGGTGCTTTCCAAGAGGCCACCCTGTTGGTTCAGGGTTTGCTCCAGGTCCTGCTGTGCTGTGGCGATGCCCTCCACTAGGGGGGGTGAAGGAAGTGCTCATCAGTGACTCCGCTTTGGTTTCTGTGAAAGGAGTGGTACGCTCCGACCCCCCACCCTTCCCAGGGAGCCGCAGCGTAGTAGTTTAGCGCAGAAGAACCCCCGGGCAGACCGAAGGAACATCCCCCCCACCCCACCCCCCCCCAACTTTTTCCAAAATTTTTTTTCCCCCAATACTAAAAACCCCCAACAAAAATCCCCAAAAATCCAAAAAGCACCCCCCACACCCCAAACAAAACCCCCCCACCACAAAACCACCCCCCCTCCATCTCCCCCTTAAACCCCCTCCACTCCCCTTTCACCCTACCCTCCACCCCTCCTCCCCTTTTTTAAAAACCACCATTTTACCCGACAAAGCTTTGTCCAATGTCCTCCTCCCCAGTTCGTCCCCCCCCGGACTCATGTGGCCGCAAGATGTAGTCGCCACGTTCCGTCCCTGCCAGAAGATTTTTTAGAAATTTTTCCAGGACTGAAGCGTGGAATAAAGTTATTATCCCGTAGTCCCGGCGATGACAAAAAAAGTCGCCCCCTCGAATGGCCTCA